>JAADVF010000321.1:0-30746 GCA_023334555.1 Elongisporangium undulatum
AAGATGTCCACTGACCACCATTTCGCGCCATTCCAAATGCCGAGCTCCACGCCTCCATGTGGTGATACCATCGTGACTGCGTGCCAAGAGCCCAGTGTGCTAACGAGAACCTGCTCACCCATCAGACTCTTGCTCTCTCTCGGGACGCTACTGAATGGACGCGTTCGAACTCAATCAGCGCCCCGAAGGGATCTACTCCAGTACTGGCTGCTCCAAATGGCAAGCTCCACTCAATGACAGCGGTGCTGTACGATGGCACTGCTACATGCAAAGATACTGACAAAGCCCGAGTGAAAGTCGATGCATCCGAATTCATAGCGCCCGAGGGGCAGTTAAGCCAGCAAAACTCGATGAGCTACCGGGGCTCTGCTCTGGTGACGAGTTTTACTTGTGAAAACGCGCAGCTGTCCATGCAGAAACACCATTGATACAACCAAAGAGTCGCGCCGCGTCGCGTCTATTACGATGAGATGCGAAGCATGGCCTCTGCGGACGTTGAACGAATGATGGGCAGTATCTTTGCCTACGTTTTCTCCGCTGTATCTGCTGATGATCGTTTTTGATGCACACGATCTATTTTTTGTATTCGCGTGCTGCTGTTGTAAGTGTGGATCAGTCTAGGAAGCTCGCGTGGCTGCAGTCATAGAACCAGCATTCGCTCATTCACGATATGGTGCTCCGTGGTTGATCGTGAACATTAGAGGTGCAATGAGATTCGCTAGCTTACTTTTAACCCTTCGTGTTGCAACAAGCCAAAGCCTCCGCATGCTGATATGTTGATGCCAAAGCTCCTCACCAGCTACATCACAGCACTTGAAACCTTCTGGATTCCGAATGCTTGGGTTTATGTCGGCGTGCGCTTCCTTAATAAGTGTCTCCGCACAGTCTAATAGCAACGGACACCTCCGATCGTTTCTAATCGAAGCCGTCCTCGTGCTGCGATATCCGTCTTTTTAGCAAAGGCATTGCGAAGAATCCGCTCGACTGCTCCCCCTCGACCATGCTCAAGAAGTCAATCTACGGCCAAACCCAAGGAAATGTCATTGGGATTTTGTGCCGCGTACTCGAGAATTTCAACCGGTCAGGCTTGTCGTACCCGCATTCTCTAGTAAACATGTCTGAAGAACACCGCTCGGATTGGTTTTCGTACAGCCACTTGAAGACCTCCAAGCGAGTATTGATGAACGCATAAGTCTGTGCGTTCCTGGTGGAGCCCCCAGATCGGTTCTCATGCAGCCGCTCAACTGTGTCGAGGTGTCCGTTCGTCGCCGCCATATCCATAGTAGCGGTAGTGCACCGTCAGTGCGGTGCTCGTGTAGCCACCGATCAACGTCAAGATGCCTGTGGGCCGCTGCATTATCCATGGCCCGTGTGGCGCATCCCTCTGCGAATTATATCCAAGCGACTATCTTCTGCAGCTAGCTAGATCCATGTAGTCTAGAATCCAGTCTTCGTGTCTGAGCTCGTGCTTATGAAGTCACTGGACGATCCAAATGGCCACCAGCAGCTGCCAAGTGCATGACCATTTCAGAGCAGCCTTCTTTTCGATTCTCGTGCAGCCATTGGACGATGCCCAAATGCCCGTTCATGGCTGCTCCGTCCGTTGCAATTTCCGTGCATTGCTGCCGGCGCTCATGGAGCCACTAGATCACATACAGGTGGCCACACGCAGCTGCCTTGTCGAATACTCAGGCTCCAGCGTCAGATCGAACTCGGCATCAACAGCCATAGTCGGACTATTCATCAGAACCAATTTGGCTTCAGCGGCAGCGATCTGGGCCATTCTCTGGAAACAAGCGCGCCGCATTCGCTGATCTTCCCACGCAAAGTCGTAGCGAACCCATCGAGCCACTTGGATGTCCAAACGTTTCCATTCGCAAGCAGAGCGTTCCAGAACCAGACTGAACGGACAATTTTCACAGCCGCTATCCGCAAAGTAATGCGTCGGGTAATTCTGATGGAGCGTCTTTGCAGCCTCGAAATGGCCATTGCGAAGCGCAAGAGAGAGCGCAACTTTGTCTGGCTGATACGGAGGAATCCGCTGCAGGATCTGTAGGATCTCCATGCGGATCGCTTCCCAGCCGGACCAGTTGCTGCGACAGACAGACTTGGTCATCATCCACCCCTGGATAAACTCTCTGCTGAAGGAGGCCATCACGATGAGGACAGGCACATGGCTCTCCAGCGTCCGAAGGCGGCCTTTGTCCATTAGAAACGCATCGATTGTGTGCGCCACATCCGGCAGCGCAAGCTCGCCACGGCAGACGCGACGTCCAGCGACCGGTCACTTGAAGACCGAGGAGCTATTGAAGCTGGAGTGTTTGTACCACAGTTTGTGGTACACTTCTTGTTTTTTTCTCGAACAGACGTTTGATTCGATTCGCTGCAGGCGTTATTTACCGCTGTGGTGGGTGGCGTTATTTTCGGGACAGGTGTACTGTACCACCCACGTGTACCAGTGGGTGTGGGCTTTTGTCAGCCAGGAACGTAAAGCAGCAGCAAGCGTGTGAGTCGAGTGCGTGAAGATGCCGCCCAAGAAGCAGAACAACGTGTCCAAGAAGGCCGTGGAGAAGAAGAAGGACAAGCAGGTGGAGGACAAGACCTTCGGCCTCAAGAACAAGAACAAGTCCAAGAACGTGCAGAAGTACATCCAGGAGGTCACCAAGCAGGTCAAGGGCGCCAACACGCGCGCGGATCGCCTCAAGGAAGAAGAGAAGAAGAAGAAGCTGGCCGCCAAGGCCCAGGAGAATGACATCAAGAGCCTCTTTGCGTTGGCCATCACGCAGCCCAAGGTGCGGCGCGATCGCAGAAGGCGCACGACCAGGCGCTGTAGGACTGATGATCGCTTTGTGGTTGATAGGTGCCGCCTGGAGTGGACCCCAAGTCGATGCTCTGCGCCTTTTTCAAGATGAGCGTGTGCACGAAGGTTCGTAGTGCGCTGAGGTCGTCATTGCTGCTCTGATCTCATCGTCTTGCGCTTTGAATTCTAGGGCAACCGCTGCAAGTTCTCGCACGACCTGAACATCGAGAAGAAGTCGGCCAAGATCGATCTGTACACGGACAACCGTGGCGAGAAGGAAGCCGATAAGATCGACGGGTGGGATCAGAGCAAGCTTGAGGAGGTCATTTCCGAGATGCACGGCGAGAAGGTGGCCAAGCAGACCGATATTGTACGTACATCGTCTGCTTTTCGACCCACCAACGGCGCACTTGCTCACGCGTCTTGTCATATGGTTCCCTAGGTCTGCAAACACTTCCTGGATGCCATCGAAAAGTCCCTGTACGGTTGGTTCTGGGTCTGCCCGAACGGCGGCACTTCATGCAAGTACCGCCACGCTCTTCCGCCTGGTTACGTCTTCAAGTCCAAGAAGGACCGTGAGCTGGAAAAGGGCAAGAAGGTGGAGGAGATCTCGATCGAAGAAATCATTGAGCAGCAGCGCGCGAAGCTTGGCCCTACCGGCGGAACCCCCGTGACGGCCGAATCTCTCGCCAAGTGGAAGGCTGCCAAGGTTGCGAAGAAGCAGTTAGAAGAGGAGAAGCGACGAAAGGAGGAAGCCAAGAAGAGCGGCGGCCGCGGCTTGAGTACGATGATGATGTTTCTTCTTGCGTGGATGAAGTCAGAAACTCACCTTTGTCTCTTTTGTAGTGAGTGGTCGTGCTCTGTTCACGTTCGATCCGACATTGTTCCGTGATGATGCCGATGCCGACGAGGACGAGTACTCCGTGCACAGCGAAAACGAGGAAAATGACGATGATGATGACGATGATGATGACGATGAAGAGGAGGAGAAGCCTTCGGTGGTGGATGCAACGGCTGCGGTGCTTGACAAGAGCCTGTATTTACAAGACACAGAGGATCTGGATGACCTGAAGGAATGAGCAGCCTCTGTTCGCAGCACGGTTGGGTGTTTGAACAAGGCAGAGCGGAGTCGGAGGCAGCCATCTCAATGCATTACCCGGATGCAGTGGACTCTGCTCCAGGTCTTTATTAGAATAGAAAGACTTGGGGGTCGTGGCCACTGGTAGTAGGAATTGTCAACGTGTCTTTATGCCATCGCATCCATACCGTCGTCCACTTGAGCTGAGTCCTCGTGCTCCTGTAGCTCTGTTTGTGAATCCAACTCGCCGATGAACATGGAATCTTGCTCTTGTCCCGGCTCGCACTGTTCGTTTGCTTCTTCATCTTGAAAGGTCAGGATGTTCGCGCTTGCGTGCTCCAGGCGAGAGGCCAGTGCTTGAGCTCGCTATTAAAGCCACGGCGCATAAGACTCCAGACTAGGGTTGTCTGAGGTCATTCGAGTACTTACGGCATCCTGTGCTTGGTAGAGCTCCACCATCTCGTGCTGAATCGCTTGGGCCTCTTCATCCAGTTCCCTTGATGGAGTCAATCCAGCGTCAGTGCCATTGCTCACTGCCAATCACGCATACGCTGCGATCTTACCGATGTCTCTCCAGCAATTGGCTCGCGATCGACGTCAACTACAGAGCGCATCACTGCGTCACTCACGAGAGCGCGTTTTCCCATGGGCCAACCAGACACAGATACGAACCTGCTCAAGCGCATTCTGCAACGTGGCCACATTCTTCAGTTGGCTCAGACCCTCTTCCTCCTGCGACAGCTGATGCTGCGAGTCCTCTCGCGCTTCCTCGCAGCTCATGCTTGGGCTGCCAAAAGGGAAACTTCAACTCAATGCGCGCACTGACGGGCAACCCAGGTGCTCCGAAGGTTGCTCGAGCATGCTCAGTCCCTCAACCTTATACTTAGTAGCTTCATACAAAGTCCAGTATAAAGTAGGGGCATGCATGGTATTCTATTAATACTACTTGAATAGTAGTATAGGAAACCAAACAACGACTAAGTAGCCTTTCTCCCGCTTCGACCAGAGACGGATATGACGCCTTTCGCGACGCTCGTGGCGCTGGCCGCGATCTGCGTGCTCAGCATCTGCATGCGGCTGTTCCCAGTCGTGCTCTGGGGAAGCGTGCGTATGCGTCTTTCTGTCCACCGCTTCTACGCCTCGTCCTCCGTCTTACACTCTCTCTGTGGCCAGGTCATCCATGAGTTCGACCCGCATTTCAACTTCCGCGTGACCAAGTTCATCGCGCAGAACGGGATCATCGACGCGCTCAACTGGTTCGATGACCGCGCGTGGTACCCGCTGGGCCGCATCGTGGGCACAACCGTGTACCCGGGCCTCATGTTCTCGGCCAGCGTGATCTACTGGGCGCTCAACTGGCTCGGGCTCCCAGTCGACATCCGCGATGTGTGCGTGTTCTTTGCGCCGCTCTTCGCAGCCTTCGCCTGCGTGGCACAGTTCCTGCTCACCAAAGAGGTCACGCGCTGTAGCGGCACGGCGCTTATGTCGGCTGCGCTGCTGAGTATTTCGCCGGCGTACCTCTCGCGCTCCACCGCGGGATCCTACGACAACGAGGGCATCGCCATCTTCCTGCTCATCATCACGTTCTATCTCTGGGTCAAGGCAGTGCACACGGGCTCGATGTTCTGGGCAGCTGTGGCAGCGATCTCGTATTTGGGCATGGTGTTGTCCTGGGGCGGCTACGTGTTCCTGATCAACATCATCCCGCTCCACGTGCTGGCGCTGATCATCTCGGGCAACTATTCCTCGCGGGTCTACATTGCCTACTCGACGTTCTACCCGCTGGCAACGCTGGGCGCCATGCTCGTGCCGTTCGTTGGGTTTAATGCAGCGGTCAAGGGTGAGCACGCAGCCTCGCATGGCATGTTTGCGCTACTGCAAGGTACGCCATTGAACTGCTGAAGTTGGTTGGTCAGTGGCTGAGGTATCTCATCATTGTTGCTGTGTCAATCGCAGTGGTTGCATTCTTGTATTGGCTTCGTGCTCAGCTGTCGGCAGATGATTTCATGAAAATGTTTCGCTTCTGCGTCGCTCTGGGAGCCGGAATAGTCGCTGTTGCTCTAGCTCTTGCATTTGCTTTGGGCAAGTTCCAATGGAGTGGCCGCAGTCTGACGCTACTTGATCCGACCTACGCGTCCAAGTACATTCCTATCATCGCCTCCGTTGGAGAACACCAACCCACGTCGTGGTCTGCGTTCTACATGGGCATGGGGCCAGCCATGCTGTTCATGCCTCTGGGGCTGTACTATTGCTTTGAGCAGTTGGACTCTGGCGCCATATTCGTGGCTGTGTACAGCGCATTTGCGTTCTATTTTTCGGGCATTATGGTGCGTCTGCTGCTCACGTTGGCACCTGTCGCGTGTTTGCTCTCGGCTGCTGGTATCTCAACCTTTTCGAAGCGCATTGCGGCCATGTCGAAGGCACCAACAGTGGAAGACAGTGTGACCGACAATAGTGACCAGCCTACGTCCAACAACGCCAGAAGTGCCTTGGAAACTCAAATTCGACGTGCAAATGGGCAACTCGAAGAACCATCGGATTTCAGCGAAATTCTGTTTGCTGTCGGCGGCAAATTGCGACTTCAGAAGCCAGTCCTATCATCCGATCCATCGAAGAAGTCAGAAGTACCTCGTGCAATCGGCTTTTTGCTGGTAGCAGTGTCGCTTTTCCTCATTCTGCATGTCCGTCATTCAGTCACAGTTGCAAGAAAAGCCTACTCGTCAACTCAAATGGTGCACGAGAGTTGGAATCGTACGACTGGAAGCAGAACGGTGCATGATGATTACCGAGAGGCTTTCATGTGGCTGCGACAAAACACTCATGAAGATGCCAAGATTCTCAGCTGGTGGGATTATGGCTACCAGATCTCGTCGCTTGCAAACCGCACTGTGATTGTTGACAACAATACGTGGAACAACACGCATATCGCTACGGTTGGCCGTGTGTTGGGCTCAAGTGAAGAGGAAGCCTTGCCGATTTTACAAAGCCTTGGCGTTGACTACATCCTCGTGATGTTTGGCGGGAAAATCGGCATGTCCGGCGACGATCTTGATAAATTCCCGTGGATTTTGAGAATCGCGGAAGGCGTTTTCACGGATGAAGTCATGGAATCCGAGTTTCAAGTAAGCGGCCGGATGGTCGTCCATGAAAACGCTACGATCGCTATGAAGTCCAGTTTGCTGTACAAATTTAGTATGGCAGAGTTTTCTCGCGTGGAAACTCCTGCTGCTCGTGGTAATGGCACTGTTATGGGCTTCGATCTGAACCGCAAGATCGAAGTAGATGCAAAGAACATCACGTTTAAGCATTTCACAGAAGTCTTTACGTCGGACGAATGGATTGTACGCATCTATCAGGTGACTCCGTCGTCTATGCGAAACTAAAACAACATGGCGTCCGTTTCCAAAAAAAATCCTCAATGCTACTCTAGATTGCATTCTTCTTGTTATTGATCGCTCGTAGTGTCTCGTTGCTGATTTTGCTGTTGCTGATGAAAGAGGTCTGCGACTTGAGAGCTGTCGGTTGCCTGGTTTGGCGTCTTGTCCGGTCGAGTACGCAGAAATCGCGGGAACCTCAACGCGAGGCCCTTGGGTGATCCAGTTCCTTCAATCGCCGTCGCCCGTGTCTGAGCGCAAGCGTACGATGGCGATAGCGTAAGTTGAGTGGCTTTGATCTCCCAGACCTCACTTGGACTCAGCCAAACGTCAGGCCGGAGACTGCGGATGTGGTTCGATCGATATGCTGGTGGCACAGCAGCGTCGGTGCCTTCATCTACTGGGATCTGTTGAAGCAAAAGCCGTTGCGTAAGTTCCGCCAGCATAGCATCTGAGAACCCTGTGCCCACTTTTGTGATTGTCTACAGTCGAGTTCGAAGCAAAATGAGTTCTCACGAAGCAAATGAAACCAATGATCCAGGGACAAACCTCATAGCAGCCGCTGTCGGAGTCGTACGTGGCCATTAGAAATGATCCAAGCACGCCAGCGCGGCGCCCTTTTCCGTAGAATGCGCCAATGGGCACAAGATCCAGTGTGTCTGGCAGGAAAACTCCGTTCGACGTCGAAGAAGCAGATTTGCTCGATGCTGAAGAGGAGTTGTCCGTCAGATAGTCGTGCTTGACTTTCATCCATGAGAACGAACGGACGCCAGCCTTGTACTCGGAATCGTCGTCCAGCGTCTTGATCATGAGCCCCTCGCATCCGGAATCCACGGCTTTCTGAAGATACTCCGTCAATTGGAGCTCGTCGGCACTTGCGGAATCGTCTTCGCTATGATCACGATTCAGCTGCAGGTCGATGCTTTCCACAAACTCCAGGTAGCCAGGCTGCTTGACAAAGAGCTCTTGGAGCATGACTTTCCGGTCACGCAGAGGTCTCTGCGATAATACGAACGTATCAGGTATCAAGCATCATCGAGCAAGAGTGTATGCGGTACGTACGAAAAGCATGCTAGTTCCGTTGGCTGCGAGCAGGTCGAACACAAAGAGGCAGTACTCAGTCGTGGTCTTCGTTTGAAGTACCTGGAATGGGAGAAACGCTCCTGAGGCTCGATCCATGGCCACGACTTCGCCCTCTAGGATCACATCAGTGGCCGCAGGCTGCGCAGACGATCGATTGATCAATTGGCCACGCACAAGCTCCAGCAGAGAGCTGTATCGCTCGGTGTTGTCCTCCATGTTCCGGCTGAAGATCCGGCCTACTCGTAGACTATCGTCTGGTGCAACAGCAGCATGGATCTGCACGCGTGCGCCGTCGTACTTAAATTCACAAGTGGCGCTCGACTGTGCGTTCTTGCGGATGCGAGTAAGTACATCGTGAACGCTCGACACAGGATACGCCGACATAGTCAGCACTGGGACGCCTACAGTTGGAGCAGCTCGTGCCGTGAGCCATTCAATCTTCTCAGCTGAATCGTGCTGCTGATTGGCCTCGCAGAGAAGCCCCACGAGCGCCTCGTAATCCGGTCGTTGCGCGTAGGCCTTGGTGACGCAGTCGATCCATTGCTTGGTGAGCTGGGGCTGCTGTGGCGTCTTCTTCTTGGCAGCAGTACCGGTATCGTCGTCTTGAGACTCTTTGAGCTCGGTTTGATCAGAAGGTGGAAGACACGCGATGGCAAGTGCAGAGAGGATGGATTTCTCACCCATGCCAATGCGCAGGCTTTGGTGCTGCTCAAGATCCACGTGAGTCATGTACAAAGCAGCCAAGTCAGAACAAGCTGCTTACCGCCAGCATGCGTACGAGAAACACTAGCTCTTCCTCGCATCTTGCAGCCCCCGCAAAGACGAACGTCAGCTCCAAAGACTCCAGTCATACAAGCATATAATGCAATCATGCATACCTGCACTGCTGGAGCAGGTCCACAGCTCTGGCCTGCTTTCTGGCCAAGGATCCAGTGCCAGTCTCCGTAGCGATGCGCAACAGCTCTTGATGCACGAATGCGATCGTGAGTACACCGGACTGCTCCTGGGGCTTGAACGTCAGCCGCTTTTGAGCCAGCAACCGCTGCACGGCCAGGCCAAAGTCAGCCAAGTCTTGGCTACTATTGGCCTCATAATGATCGCCTGGTTGCAGCGTAAGCAACGTCTCGATCACGGGCGCGAAGCTTTTGGCTCCGAAGCGCAACTCCACACCGTCGTACGCTGGCGCCAGCTACATCCCCACGGAAGAAAAATCCACCCAAATATCCATCATCAGGGTCGTCCAGCCATATTGGTCGCATAGACGAGCCAACGCCTTAATGGAAGCGCATGCGCACCTGGGCTGCCGTGAGGAAGAGCGCGGCCGTGAGGTCCTGGCGCGAGTGCAGCAGGCTCTGGAAGCACGCGGCCATGAGTCCCACGCTCGTGTCCCGCGAGGACCGCGCTTGCTAATAATCAACATGCGTATCGTCGGTCGATTGAAAAGGGACGGGCAAGCCATGGATGAGTGGGAGGGAGACATTCAGGATGTACCTCCACGGCCGCAAAGGTCTGCGCCAGCGCGCGAAATGGAGCACTCTTCTGCTGCTGTTGCTGCTGGGCTGCGTGCGTGCTCAGCGTGGCCCTCCGCCAGGCGCGGCGCGACCACATGAGCGCCGTCTTGGCCGTCAGCATCCTCCTCCACTGAGCGTCTGGATGAGGAATGCGGGAATGAGCTCCATACAAAATGGCAAAGACTTGCTGTATTCTGTCATTATAAAAAATGGGAAGGGAATGGGCTCGCCATTAAGACTGCTGCTGCTGCCGCCTCTCACGCGCAGGCTCAGTTCTGCAGCACGCGGCGCGCGTCCATGAGCATCTGCGCCACGGCGCCGGCGCTGGGACGCAGCGCCGGGTCGAACTGCAGACACGCCTTGGCGATGCGCAGGATGACCTCGGGGCAGTCGGGCGCGAAGGACGGCCGCAGCTCGCCCTTGGCCACCTTGATCACGATGGCCATGTCCGGCTGGCCGGCCGCGCCAGAGCTCTTCTCCTCGAACGGGATCTCGCGCGTGTCGAGCTCCGACAGCACGACGCCGAACGAGTACACGTCGGCCTGCTCGCTGTAGTTCTCGCCCAGCATGACCTCGGGCGCCGTCCAGCGCACCGTACCCACGCCGGCCGTCAGCGTCTGTTCGTACGTGCGGTAGCGGCTCAGGCCAAAGTCGCTCAACTTGGCGACCATGCTCGAGCTCAGCAGCACGTTGCGCGACTTGAGATCGCGGTGGATGATCTTGGGGCTCAGCGAGTGCATGTAGGCCAGCGCCTCGGCCACGTCCACGGCGATCGAGATCTTCTCCTTGCGCCAGCTCAGGTCCACCTTGCGGTTCTCCAGCAGCGTGCGCACGTCGCCGCCGTCCATGTACTCGGTCACGGCGCCCAGGTCGCGCTTGGAGGTCCACGTGCAGCCGATGAAGCGCACGATCTTGGCGTGCGTGAGGCGCGACATGGTCTCGATCTCGCGGCAGAACGAGTCGCCGCCCTCGTCGTCGCCGTCCAGCATGCGCTTCACAGCCACGGGCTGACCGTGGTAGTGGCCGAGCCAGACCACGCCGAAGGCGCCCGTGGCCACCTTGCGCGTGAGCAGCACCTCGCTCTCGTCCAGTCGGTACGGGTTCAGCGACGGGAAGCAGTGGTCCGAGTCAGCCTTGGGCGCTGCGGGCTCCGGACGCCGCATGAGCGGCATCTGCGGGCGCGAGCTGCTGCCGCCGTTCGCGGGCGTCGTGCTCTGGTTGTACGGGTTGTACGGGTTCTGCGGCTGGCGCGTGCCGGGCGTCACAGGCAGCGGGCCATTGTTCTGCGGCGTGTACTGGCGGCGGCTGCTGCAGCAAAAGAGACCCACTGAAGCCACACACACACAGAGGCGTCAGTCCATGGGACAGTCAGTCCGTCAGCCGATTCACGTGACTCACTTGGGACGACTTGAGCTCCTCGAACGATTGGGAATGGGCGGGACTGGGAGACGCTGATGGAGCGGAAGGAAGAATAAGTAAGGGGGCTTTGGCTTAAGTGAACAGAAGGCACAAACCCTAATTACGAACTGGCGTTCTACGCGATGTTTTAAACACATACTAATGCCAGGGTCTCCTGGCTAGTGGATTACATAGTCAAGCTGAACCTAGGTTACTGGGTGATCATAGAGATTACTTGTTATTAGACTCGGGCAATAGCCTATGGGTCCATATGGAATATTCAACGACATGGAGATCCTACTAAATCAGTACATGTGTTTCATATTAGTCCTATGTGACATACTGATTTAGTGGGGGTGAGTATTACAACCAGCGGGGTAGGGTACGCGTAGGTTCACCGGTCGTTTGGTCGGGAATTCTGCCAGAAGCGGGGTATACAGTCGGTACGAGTACCACCGTTGCGCTCTATGGCCTTTCCGCCACACCAGCCGGTCCAAATGGCGTAATACGCTGCTTCCATTGCGGGCCCAAGAGCTGCATCCATGGCGCTCTTCAATGGACGCTCGTGTCTGCCTGCGGCTCTCCGTCCGTCCGTGCGTCTGTCTGTCCGTCCTCCACAGCGGCTCAACGCAGTAACCAATTGACGCACTGTGACTCACACTCACGCGACATGCGGCCAGCAATATCCATTCGATTACATGCAGCTGGCCACTTCTGACCTTACGTCTCGACTACAACTACAACAACCCACCACATCAAGACCCTTATCTGTCGGCGGCTGTGGGGTCCAGCAGTCCGTCGCTGTACCCGAGCGCATCCAGCAGCGAGTCGCTCCACGACTGCGGCAGGCACTTGCTCAGCGCATCCATGGCGGCCAATTGCACGGGCAGCACGACCCGCTGCTTGTTGCGCTTGATCGCACGCACGCTCTTCTTGGCCACCTCGTCGGCCTGGATCCACAGACGCTTCTTGGCGAACACGGCCGGGTCCATGCGAGGCCGCGCCTTCTGCAGCTGCTCACGAATGAGCGGCGCCTGCACGACCGAGAGCTGGACATGCGCGGCGGGCTTGCCCATGGCGCGAAGCTCGTGCGCCAGCGCGCGCTGGAAGCCCAGCAGCGCGTACTTGCTGGCCGCGTAGTCTGTGAGCCCACGGCAGTCGCCCGAGTACGTCATGGACGAGCTCAGGAACAGGAAGTGGCCCACGCGGTCGCGCTTATTGGCCGCGGATCCGGACTCCAGCATTTGCGGCAGCGCCGCGCGCGTGATCCAGACACAGCTCAGCGTCTGTACGCGTAGCATGTCTTCGATCTGCTTTTCGCTGCGCTGCGCAAGCTCTTCCGACTCCACCGGCAGGAGATCGCTGCTGTGCACGACCACGTGCACCTGCTGCAGGTCGCGAGCCACGAGCCGCATGGCCTCCTCGATCACGCGCTGGTTGCGCAGATCCACTTCGTAGGCTCGGGTCTGCACGTTGAAGCTCTCGTGGAGCTCTGTCCCGAGCCGCTCGGCGCGCTGCAGATCACAGTCCCAGAGCGCCAGCACCGCGCCTTCTTGTGCGATCTGTACGGCCAGCGCGTACGCGAGCGCCGAGGAGCAGTCGGTCAGCACCACCACGCGGTCGCGAAGCTTGGTCATGGCGGCGGAATCCAGAGTGACTGGCCGGAGCTGGACCCATTACATACGACAGTTGGAAGAAGAACTAACCGTCGGATCTGAAACGAACGCCGGGTCTCAAGCGTTGATCTCCTGGCGCACGCATGGCTTCTCAGCAGCGACGCAAGTCCTCCTCAATGGCTGCGGCCTCACGCAAGCCCCGGCGCATTGTCGTGCGTGAAAATTCCAGCCGCAGATTCTGCGAGCTGCCAAACGACGCCGCGCAGCAGTCGCACGCGGTACCAGGTCAACGCTGCCGTGGTCGCCGTCGAGCCTGCCGCGTGGTGGTCGACATCTCGTCCTGCCGCTATGCGATCATCCGCAAGTGTCTGCGCGAGCGCGAGTTCCGGCTCGTGGGCAGGGCCAACCGCGAGAGCGAGCGGCCGGTGCCCTGGGATATCTGGTGGAGCGACCGAGGCGACCTGCTGAAGGACCTGCCGCGGCTGAACGCCTTCCAGAAGGTGAACCACTTCCCGTCCATGGAGGAGATCTGTCGCAAGGACTTCCTGGCCAACAACCTGTACGTATACGTTGCTCCATGGAGATATTGGAGCTGTGCGTTGACTGACTCGTGGTCTAGCAATGCCATGGCCAGAGTCATGCCCGAGGAGTTCGACTTCTTCCCGCGGTCGTATCTGCTGCCGGCTGATCGCGTGGAACTGGAGACGGACATGGACAAAGCGCCCAAGAACTCGACCTATATCGTCAAGCCTCGGACCTTGTGCCAAGGCAAGGGCATCACGCTGATCCAGTCCAAGAGTAAACTGCCCAGTGAGCCCTGTGTCGTCCAGCGGTCCGTCCTGCTGGGTGTTTGCTGCATGTTGCTGTCTGTTTCTAATATGGTCTCTGGTTCAGCTACATTGCCAATCCGCTGCTGATCGACGGCTTCAAGTTTGACCTGCGCATTTACGTGCTCGTGCTGAGCGTGCTGCCACTACAACTGCACATCTTCCGCAATGGACTCGGCCGCTTTTGCACCAGCGCGTTCGTCAAGCCCACGCGCAAGAACCTGCACCAGAGGCGCATGCATCTCACCAAGTAAGCCATGACATTTGACCCGTGGCTTGACGTTGACCCTGTGTCTGACTTGGACTGTCCATAGCTACGCTATCAACAAGAGCAGCAAGAACTTCCAGCAGGCCACAACTCAGACCAGTGAAGCGAGTGCCAGCAAACGCAGCTTGGACACTGTGATGCAGCATATCGAGAAGACCATGGGATCCGGTTCGAGTGACCAGATCTGGCAGCAGATCCAAGCCATTGTGGTCAAGACGCTGCTATCCACACAACCCAAGCTACAGGCCAGCTACAAATCCTTCTTTGGTACAAGCAATACAAGCGTCGATGGGCAATCCAGCAGCACCAGCAAATGCTTTGAGATTCTGGGCTTTGATGTGCTGCTGGACACCACCGGTCGTGCGTGGTTGCTGGAAGTGAACCACGCGCCAAGCTTTGCCGGCGATTCGCCACTGGATCGCGAGATCAAAGGCGCATTGATCCACTCGACGCTGCAGCTTGTGGGTGTCACGAACGAGCAAAAGCGCTTGTTTGTACGGCAGCGGAAGCAGGAGTGGAGCCAGCGGCTGTGGCAGGTCCACAAGCCAGCGTCGGCCAAAACAAACGAGGGGACGAGTATTGCAGCGACAGACAAGCACGATAATCAAGCGAGTGTTTCTGATCTGAAGAGCCCGGACTCGTTCTTAGAGCCTGAACAAGCAGACGATGACGAAACACGATCGCTGGAAAGTGATTCCTCCAGCTCGAACCAAAGCCAATCTTCCGTCTCCGAAGCCGATGACGACGTGGCAGAAGAGCGAGAGTTGAGTCATGAACTCGGGCCGAGTGTGGAGCTCGCCTTTCAGCGCTTTTCGCTCAAGAACGTCTTCCGCAAGGTCAACCGTGTGGCGCCTGTGGCCCCAACAGTGGCCAACGGAGCGTCTCCCAAGCAGATCGCTGCCTTCTCCAACGAATTTGAGCAGATCTATCCCATCGAAACCTCGAGCGGCATGCAAGCGATCCAGCTGCAGACACGGTACGAGAAGATCCTGGCGGCCGCACAAGTGAACCGCTCCAAGCTCTGGAACTGAAAGGGTTTTCAATTGGGGGGTTCAATTACGACGATCTCGCGCAATCAACACGCACACAGCTAAAACAAGCGATAATAGCCCTTTGGGTGCTCAGACCCGACCAGCTCTTTAGCCCGCGCGGAAGCCGAGGAGGAAGCCCACCGCAAAGCCACTGCCCGCAGGCAGACTGAACTCCAGCACCTTCATGACCTGCTGGAACACAGCGTCCAGGTCCTTGGTATCAAACTGGCCGTCCTAATAGATGCATGACGTATTAGATTCAGCCCAAAGCGACCCAAGAGAGCTTCTTCTGCGTTGTAGATACCTTGTTAATATCCAGCATCGTCATGACGTCGCGCTCGAGCTTCTTGTAGTCCACATCAATGTAGCCCGAGTAGCTCGCGCACTGCATGAGCACGAAGAGCGAGCCGAGCGCCACGGCGCCGACTTTGGAGATCTTCTTCATGGCGAAGCCGGAGCAGGCGCCCATCATGAGCCCCCAGGAGATCTGGCCGCCCTTGCCCGAGGCCAGAAAGGCGTTGAACTGCTTTTGCAGGTCCTCGTTGCCAAACTGCTCGGGCAGCAGCTGCTGCAGCGACACGAGCGACTCGTCCATGAACGCCTGCAGCTTCTTCTTCAGCTGCTCCACGAGGTCCTCCGCGTCGCTGTCCTTCTTGGACGACGACGTGCCGGCGTTCTGCGCATCACTGGCGGTACCGCTGGAGAGGATGGTCACGCTGGACGCCACTAGCGCCGCGTTCCAAAACGACAGCGCCGATCCGCGCGCCTGGGACTGCTGCTGCTCGTACTGCTGCTGCTTCCAGCCTGATTGCCTGTGAGTACGAGTCCGTGTAGTTAGCGTCAGGCTGAGCGAAGAGCACGAGGGTGGCGACATGGATACGGTACGTACGTCAGAGCAGCTTGCGTGATGGCTGTGGGCGCGCGGCGTGCAGCTCCAACAGCGCCAGACTTGGGCAGCAACAGCAGCTCCACAGCAGGCACCAGCTGCTGCTGCTGTGGCGTGTGCGAGAGGCCTCGTGCCAGCGCCTGGCAGGTCTTCCTGGCCGCTCGCGTTCTCGCTCCGGCCGTCAGCATCTTCAGAGTTTGTTCTCACGTCACAAAAGTGTGCTGCGTTTGAGGTGGACCACATCGTGAATCAGATGCTCTGAGCAGACTCAGAGATGGAAACCGCCAGAACCAAACGAGAGGAGAGAGAAGAGCGAGATGGTGCATTCGCTCTCTCCTCATGCACGAACCTGTGGCGCTCCGCTAGCACGTGATCACGCTCTGCTTGTTATCAGCGCATTGGCCTCCGTCTTTGGGCCTTGCTCGGAAGCTATTAGCAAGCAGCTCAAGACAAGCGCAACCAGCAGTGAAGATTTGTACAACCGGTCCAGCATCTTGAAGTGTGTGGCATGGCTGGATCTGAGGACTGGGCGATAGCGAGCCCCTCCTTTCTCCATCGACCTCGCTCTGCTTGAAGAATCGATGCTTCAACCGTTTCATCCAACGCTGCCGTCTTCCTGCGCGCAGCATCATCAGCCATCTCCCAGCGTCATCAGCTTTCCGTGTTCACGCTCTTCACTTGGTTTCACTATACCACGAGTTTTATCAGCACCATCACTCTGGAGATCAACACTCCTGCTTGGCCGTGGCGCGTCGCCCTGCGTTGGCGTGTGTGACGCGAAGGTCGCGCCAAGAGCTGCGTTCCTACTGGCCCGAGACCCTGTGTCCGTCGCATTTAGCAAAAGCGAACGCGCCCGAAGCTGAAGCGAGAGAGATGCTGCGTCGAGTTTTACGCGCCCAGCGCGCCGCACTGGCCTCCACCATGGCGCCAGGAGGCCGCACCATGCCTGCGCTGACGTCAGTGCGCCACTTTGCGCACGCGCACGGCAAAGCAGACGAAGCTGGTGCGTTTGTTCGTCGCTCTTTGTGTCTGTGCGGTCTGCGTGCGTTTGATCTGATCTGATCTGATCGCGATAGATGGCTGCTGGAACTGCCACCATGCCACGGACTGCTGCTCGTTCTTCTGCAAGTCCTGCAACGCCATCCAGCCGCTGCATGACAACACGCACTGCAACTACTTTGAGCTCTTTGAGATGTACGTGGCTGCTACTAGCAATGGATCAATACGCGACTGACTGATGACGCGCTGTTGGAATACAGTCCCAAGAACTTCAACGTGGAGCAGCGCAGTATGGAGAAGACCTACTGGAACTTGCAGAAGCGTCTGCATCCGGATCTCTACGGCTCCAAGTCGGAGGTAATAGGCGATCGCCGAACAGGGTCGTTGTCTATTGCGTAGTGGCTCACTGTGAGTGAATGACGGTAGTTTGAGAAGGAGCTGTCGGCTGTGAACGCGGCTGTGATCAACGACGCATACAACATGCTGAAGGAGCCCAACACTCGTGTCAAGTATCTGGTACGCTATTAGCTTTTGTGCATTGCTGGGGTTGGTTGTATGGCGTCTTATCGTATCCATTGTGGAATGCATTCTAGCTGGCGTTGCACGGCATTGACGCCTTGGGCGAACAGGCCAGCACGGCGGTGGATCCGATGCTGCTGATGCAAACGATGGAGATCAGGTTGGTTCAACTCCAGCTTCCGCTTGGGGATTCCTGAACTGATTACCATTGACTGCCTGTACAGAGAGCGTATTGAAGAGGCATCGTCGGTTGCTGAGCTGGACGAAATCCGAGCCGAGATCTCCGCCAGCATTGACGACATCATCAAGAACCTCGGCCAAGTGTACGACAAGCAGCACGATCTGGAAGCCACCAAGCGCTACGCCGTGGAGCTGCAGTACATGGTCAAGTGCGCGGAAGAAGTGGATACGCAGGAAGAGAAGATCGAGGATATTGCGTGATTGAAGAGAGACAGAAAGCCAAGTGGCGCAAGCCATTTCAACAGTGGTGACGACGGTGCCTGGAGCTTTTACCGCCAGCCCCGGTCGATCATTCGGATATATTTAGTTCTGTGAGATTGCCCTCGCATGGCGAGCTCCATGTTGTGGAACATTCAACAAGGAATCACCCATTTGTATGTGTTCGTGCTGCTTGTTTGCTCCGCTGTTTGTTTTGTCTTGGTCACATTTGTCGTCCGTCGCTGTTGAGTGGGCGTTCTCTATCAACGGCGACCACCACGCTGGCGCACACTCAGCTCTAATGCCGTGCCGTTCACGAAGTTGTAGTGCGCACACGTAAGCGTGTCCTTGAGAAAGCCGACTGGTGCCTTGAGCTGCTGCTTGTTCACAGGCATGCCGCCCAACAGGTCCTGCAGAAGTACGAGGTTGAGCTATCTATATATATACAGCAACAATGGAATGACCCAGCCAGCCAACGCACCATGAGCTTCTGCTTGAGCGTGCGCACAGTGTCCTTGATATCGACCTCTACATTTACTGTCTGTCCTTCTAACTTCCACGTCGCGTACTCTGAGTCCTGCGGCACTTGAATAGATAATTTCACCGCGCCCTGGACATGCAAACACCACATCAGCCACTTTACGCCATACTAGCAAACACAACCAGCACAACATACCGGATGCAGGGCCGCAAATTCGGCTTCCGTGAGCAGCATGGTGCCGTCTGTACGCTGTCGCTTAGCTGCTGGTTCTCCTCCATCTGCATCTGTAGACGTTCCTGGGGGAAGATCCACGCCAGGGGGAGCGAGCGTCACGCCAGGAGGTCCCTGAGGCACACCTGGTGGCCCGGTTCCAGGAGCTCGCATCATACCGGGAGGTCCCATAGGCACACCAGGCGGTCCAGGCATGCCCATTCGAGCTCCCATTCCTGGAGGCATTATACCTGGGGCTCCCATACCAGGAGGAGCCATCATGCCTGGAGCGCCCATGCCAGGAGGAGGCAGTTGCATGGGATGGCCATGCATTCTTGGGGGGAATCCGCCTGGAGGTCCGTAGGGGTTTGCGCCCGGAGGTGGCATCATAAATTGACCCGGAGCAGCAGGAACAGGGAGCGGCTGTTGTGGCTCGTCATCTTCTTCCATTTCGTCCTGTTCGTTGGCAGCAGCTTCTGCATTTGCCTCTGCGGCCTTGGCCACCGTCGTAGCCTGCAGTAACCGAGCCTCTTCTTCAGCCGACGATGCAAAGATATCGGCTCGCTTGGTTGCAAATCTCCGCAGCGAGTCGGCAATGGCCGAGCCAGCGGCGTACGAGGTCTCCTTCTGCTTCTCCAGATGCCGTTGGGTCTCCTCTCTCCACTTGGGGTTCATCAGCAGGATGCGCATGTGTTCGTTGGCATCAGCTGACGAGATCACCTTGCCGTCCACGCTCAACAGTGGCTGTGCAGAGGTGGCGGTCGATCCGAGCGGCACGTAATCTTGCACGACCTTGAGCTCAGGCTTGGCCGCATCCTCGTCGTCGCTCTCTTCCTCCATGTCCATGTCTTCGCCATCGGAGGCCTTGGCTTCCTGCTCCAGCATGGCGGCCTCTGCAGCCGCAGCCGCTGCATTCTCGGCTTCGTCATCGAACGTGATGACCTCCACGACCACGAAATCGTGCCAATCAATCTGAGCCAACGCCTGCCGCTCGGCATCGCTGGCCGCAGCCTCCTGGTCCTTCTTCTCCTGTTCGCTGCGCATCCACTCCAGCTTGTGCACGCTGCGATCCAGCACCTTCATGCGGTCCATGCCTTCCTCGATGCGCTTCATCTGGGCGTCGCTCTTGGCCAGCACCTGCGTGTAGCTCTCCACGAGCGCCGTGAAGTACGCGAACAGCGCGTGCGTGGGCTTGAGGAAATCAAACTGCGGATTGCGCTGCTCGCGCGTAGCCAGACCGGCCAGGAAGGCCTTGCCGCTCAGCGCCGTGTACTGCGCCGTGAGGTACATGATCTCCTGGTCCAGCGCACTCAGCTGCTGCGGGTGCTTGATCTTGAAGCGCTCTTCCTCGGGCGGGTCCAGCGCCTTTTCCTTGAGCTTCTTGGCCACCTTGGCCGTCACAGTCTCCACGGCTTTCTTCTCCACCACCACAGCGCCGGCGGTCTCGGCCACGGCGGCTGGCTTGGGTTCAGCTGCAGATGGCTCCGCAGCGCTTGCAGCAGCCGAAGTAGCGTTACTGCTGGCCTCGGGCGCTTCAGGCACCGGCGACTCTTGTGCCTTGGAGGCCGCGGCCTCAGCGTCCTTGGCGTTCTTCTCGATCCACTGCTCCACCGTGTGCTCATAGTACGCGTGGTACGGATCGGACGCGCGCAGGAAGGAGAACCGGGCCGAGATGGTCTCGCCGGCTATCTTGCGCTCGAAGTTGCGGCCGTTCTTGGCCACAAACTTTGCGGTCTTGTCCACCACGGCGCGGATGTCCGGCGGCGGATAGATCAGGCCCGTCACGGGGCCCTGCGCGGTGGTGGTCGCCATGTCCTCCATGCTTGCCTGCCGTGAAGATGGGGACCAGGCAAAAGGGCAATCGAGGTTTTATTAAAAAGATAGGAGATAAGTAAATTGAGGTTTTGAAAAACGAGCCGCTTGGTTGGGTGAGAGATGCATTTATGCAGGTTCAGCAGTGGGACTGTATGCGACGAAAACATACGACCGCGAATATTTTGAGCCGGTGGGGTGGGTTCATGACGGTAGGAGCAGCAAGATCTTCCTAGACGCGGTCCATGACCTCGTCCACAGGACCGTTAAAGTCCTCACGCGCGTCCAGCTCCAGGTTCACTTGGGCCTGTACAGTTGAATCACCGCGTCAGAGCGATCCATAAAGCGTGCGGTTGTAAAATGAATACGCACCGTCATGCAGCCCTGGGTGGCCATGTACGTGCACTGGGCGATGCAGTCCAGGATGCTGGCGGCGTCACGCAGCTCCGAGATGCAGATGGACAGGATATCGCACACGCAGGACACAAGTTGGATGCAGTTGTTGCAGCGCTACAGACAAAGAGACAGAGAGCGATTTGCAGAAAGAGGTGAGTAGAGCAGCAGCGGCGACGACAATGCAACGGGCTTACGATGATGCGGTTGTCCCATTCGTCCGGGCGCAGGTTATGACGGTCCATGACCAGCATGCGCGTGGAGGACACGGCGCAGCCGTTGCAGCAGAACGACTGTAAGCGCACATACGCGTTAGGACTCGTATTCCGGCGACCAGCCAAGGCTAAGCCAATTACATACCTCCATGCACAGGCAGAGGTTCGGGCACGAGCGCTCGCCGCAGTTGCCGGACTTGACGCAGGGCACCACGCCGTCCATGTAGCCCTGGCAGCACGTGTACTTGTTCATGTCATAGTGCAGCGCCTTGCGACGGATGTAGATCTGCGCGCAGCATGGGCAGACGCACGCGCCCAGGCAGCCTAGCAAACAAATCAGGTCCGTCAGCTGACGGTTCGCGACGTCTCGTCGGGCAGGAGGAGGAAGAGAGGCCACGACACGTACAGAGCGGTGCGGCGCCGGGCGCGGCCATCATGCTGACCTTGAAGGTCTGCACATTGTTCTTGCGGATGTCGTCGTCGATGGGTTCTCCGGAGCACAGGAAGCACATGACAACGGCGTCTTGGAGTCGTCACGAGCCAGGAAGAAAAGAAATGGCATGGCGCATGTGGGAGGAGCCAGCGTAATCCGACTGGGTGGACCACACTAACGCGCGACCTTCGTACGACATCTGGGTGCAGCAGCGGAAGGAATTGATTCGATCCAGAATTTGAATCATTCGAGCGCCATAAACCAGGACGCTTGCGTGCCTACGGACTTTCATTTTGCCAGACGCAGCGTCGCTTGGGGCGAGAAGACATGAGTTCTATTACTCTGTTCAGGGAGCACCACTGCCAGCGTAAACGCCTGATAAGTTATCATGCTTTAAGCAATACCGCGACACAGCGAGCGGCGCTACTGATCGGAGCTATCATCATCATCGTTGATGCTCATGCTGTGGCTGCTGTATCCATTGCTGCCGTCGTGGTGGCGCCCTTTGCGCCCCCAGGTTGAGGAAATAAAGACTGAAGGGTGCGGGCGCAAATGCCGCTACAGTATGTTGAAACGGATCAGGAACTGCCGACATGCAGAAGGAATCCTTCCAATTGTACTAAATATGGAAGGTGTATATGATTACGCGGGCTTCAACCCACATCTGCAGCTGTTGAAGAAGCTGTCATGGGAGATTGTGGATACCTGAGATGGGATCGACCGAATCTACTGGTTGATTCCAACATCCAGAGTCTTAACTGACTGAAAGCTCTGCAACACAATACCAAAGTCAATGCATTTATACAGTTTAGCGTGTCAACGTGGCGCACAACATCACTTCTTCACACGCGCTCTATGGCTTCGTTTTTCGCGCTGTTGTCGTGCTTGCGAGCGTCCAATTCCACGTCCACTTGGGCCTAAGGAACAGACAGCCATGTCCTAATTGTATCAATATTGCCATCACAGCAAGGAGCACGGAAGAACGCACGGTCATGCAGCCCTGCGTGGCCGCGTAGGAGCAGTGCGCGACGCAATCCAGGATCTTGGCCAGATCCTTGAGCTCTGGGACGCAGATGGAGAAAAGATCGCACACAATCGAAGCCATTTGGACGCAGTTGTTCCAGCGCTGCAGGAACAGCAGCAGATCAGACAAGAGAAGACGGGCGATCTGAGGGTGCATACGTACGACAATGCGATTGTCCCACTCATCCGGGCGCAAGTTGTGGCGATCCATGACGAGCATCCGCGTTGAAGATACTGCGCAGCCATTACAGCAGAACGCCTTGCGACACACACACACACACGAGCATGAGGTCAGACTCCAGCGGCGACCGCAGCTGCAAAACGGACCCATCCCCCTATTACCTCCATGCAGAGGCAGAGGTCCGGGCACGAGGCTTCACCGCATTGGCCAGAGCGGAAGCACGGGATCGCGCCGTCCATGTAGCCCTGGCAGCATGCGTATCTGGACATATCGTTGTCCAACGCCTTGCGCCGAATGTAGATCTGCGCGCAGCACGGGCAGAGGCAGGCGCCCAAACAGCCTGCATGTTGATATCAGAACAATGCTCTTCATTGCATGTGCGTACATAGGTTGACGCACATAATGGGTTCACAGTCGGCGCCTCCAACATGTTGACCTTGAACGTCTGGCCATTGTCCTTGCGGACGTCGGTCTCGATCGGATCACCAGGGCACAGAAAGCAGAGACACATGGCGACCCAATCAGCTTTTGAACACCAGCAGCAAAGGACCTGAATAACGACCGCAATCCCATGAGATGGATGTGTGCATGAAGGCGGTCGTTTCAGGGCTGTTACAAGTATTTAACATATAACAGAACGTCTGATAATTTGCCAACCAGATACCATTCTTTATTTTTCCGCGCAGATCTGATTCAAATCGAAGTGAACGATCAGGGCTAGGTCTTATCTTTCAATGTGGTCCACGTCAGTTTCTTTTTCGCTGCTGTTGTGGTCAGCAGGTGTGGGACACGCAAAAATCAGCGGCCGGTACACTGTACCAGTTCCGCCCTCCTCCGTTCCGTTTGCTCAGAGCGCAAGAACACCCATCCGGCCGGCAGCAACCAGAGGAGGAGCCGAGCCGCCGCGAGTGCGGGGGAGAGACCAGCGCACGAGCCACTGAGGAACGGAGACATTGCGCATGTGGCGACGTCGCGGCTCCTATGGCGGCGGGTCGCAGCGCGGCAGCATCACCGACTCGCCCGGCCTGACGTCCACGTCCACATCACTCACTGGGTTCCCGTCCAACATCAGCACGCCCATCGGCTTCTACGGCAGCGACTCCATTGACCGCGCGCTCGTGTTTTCCATCGAGGTGCCCACGCCAGGGCCACTGGGTCTGGACTTGCGCGCGCGCCATGTGCAACGCGAGAAGCCGCAGCGGGGCGCCGTCGTGAAGGGGTTCCGGCCGCTTGCGGACGGCAAGCGCGGGTATGTCGAGTCCACGGGCCGCGTGAAAGTGGGCGATATCTTGCAGATCATCCACAAGACTGAGATCGATGACCTGCCGTTCGATCAGATCGTGCAGCAAGCTCTGCAGCTTCAAAAGGACCCGGAAGCATGGCCGTTGAAGCTGGAATTCCGACGCGAGCGGCTGGACTCTGGCGGCGGTTCATCGCAAACAAATGCAAGCTCCTCGGCTGCGAATACGCCCACGCGACCCAGGCGATCCAGCTTTTTCCGGTCGTCGATCATCAATCCAGCGCAAGACGGCAATTTCAATGAAAAGCTCAACTACTTCCGCGGCTTCTTTGCGAACAAGATGCCCACGGGCGGCGCTGCGCCCAAGCAGGAGAAGCCGCCGATGCCATCGACCGATACAGTGAACGAAATGTACCGTGAGCTGCTGGTCAAGCGTGGCGTGCCCGAGGACGTGGTAGACGAACTGCTACGAATTGAGACGCTGGACACGAAATGGCACGTCGCCTGGCATGCGCAGCAGAATGAAAATGAATCGCATACGCAATCGCAGAGCGATGAAGCAGGGCGGTTTGCGGAGCGTCTGGTGGAGTTGAAGTGGGACAACAAGGGCCTCAAAGAGCTCGAAGCGTTGCGCAACAAGATCTCTGTGGGCTCGACCGAATGGCTCGAAGCGTTTTTGGCGAGTTTCGGATTGGATTACTTGACGATGAAGCTGCCGGATCCCTCGCCATTTCCGATTGAGCATTCCAAGTACGAGAAGGCCACGCGAATATGCGAAGTGCTTCTGCGTATCCTGCGGTCATTGACCCATTTTACTGCCGGTGTTGAAGCCATGACAAACACGCCTGGACTTGTGAAGCGTGTCGCCTTGTGCTTCCATACCGATAGTGCCGATCTGAAGAAATATACTCTGCAGCTACTGGGAATTATTTGCTATAACAGTGCTGCCGGGCATCGCGCTGTGATCGAAGCGTTCGATCACTACAAGGAAACGAAAGGTGAATCAATTCGATTCAGCTGCCTTCGCGACGCACTACGATCAGCGCGATACTCTTTGGTATTCAAGGAAGATGTGCTGAGTTTTGTCAATATTATTGTTAACAAGGCGATTCGACTGGAAGACCGGTTGGCCATTCGCTCGGATTTTATGGCGCTTAAAATGGCGGGTTATTTTGAAGAAATCCGGACGAAATCCCAAGCGATGCATCGGTCCAATTCATATCCTGAGCGTTCGGCTGATATTGAGCCGGCCACACCGACACCGAAGGCGGTCCGTTCTCCTACTCTTGGTCCAGTTCCAGGTCGTACTTCGGTGTCTCCGACGCCAACGAAGAGCTCGATGACGCCGAACACTCCCAATGGTATGCCATCACCCATGCCTGATCTATCGAAAAGAAGTACAAGCACCCAGAACGCAGGATATCTATCGGATCGAAGGCCTACTTATTCGTCATCAGCAATGGCTATGAGCAAAAGTGCCCCAGCTTCTCCTGTCGACAGATCCGACCAATCTTCCCCAATGACACCGATTGTTATGCGAACTTCTCTTCCGACAGCGCCCGATGGAACCAGCAAGTATGGTGGCACCATCATCAGCAGTACTGTCACTCAGTTGCGCAATCAACTGGACAACATGGAAAAGCAGATTGATGTGTTCGAGCGATTTATGGAGGATGATCGCCAAGATACAATCTACAAACGCACGGACTTATCGTCGATTGAGAGTGTTTTCCACGCACTGTCTGAAAATGCGTCCAATGATCCCGAATTGCACTCATGCTTCCTGTCAATTTTGCAACAGCTTCTGTTTATTCCTGCTGATCGTGTCATCGGCAAAGAAATGTGGGCACTCTGTGAGCGAATTATGAAGCAAATTACACTGCTCTCGCCAGTTGAAGAGGTGAAGGCGTTTGAACTTGGATATGACGACCGTAAGGCTCTCCTGAAAATGAGAGATCGCTACACTGCTTTTCTTCAGAAGTGTGCTGAACAGGACCCATCGTTTCAGTATCAGATGGGTCCTGTCATTCTCATTGGAAACAAGCATAGGGGGGACCATGGCGAAGATCTTGTGCTGTCAGATGATACCGCCGAAGAGACTGACGAAGAAGACGATCATATTTCAGCAAAGGATCATCCCGAACTCATGAAGTACTTCAAGCTTTTGAAAATGGGGATGCCTATTCAGCACGTCCAGATCAAGATGGGCAACGAATTGAAAGGCTTTGACGTGACCATTCTTGAAACTCCAGACAGAGTCATTTCGCTCAAGCCAGAAGAGCCCAGCAAGGTGAAGAAAGGAATCCGTGCTGGAGATCACGAAAAGTATGCCAAATTTTTCAAGCTGAAAAAGATGGGTATGCCAATGCCGCACATTCAGCTGAAGATGTCTGCCGAAGGGCTGGATGGTAACATTTTGGAGACTCCAGACCTGCTGTTGGACGAAGAAGGCAACGAAATTAAAGAAAGCAGCGGAGAGGAGCCAAGTGGATTTGCTGGTATCCCTGTCAAGGAGCACGAAAAGTTCGCGAAGTTTTTCAAGTTGATGAAAATGGGAATGCCGTTAGAACATATCAAGATTAAAGCATCTGCTGAAGGTCTGGATGGCTCTCTTCTTGAAACACCAGACCAGATGTTGGACGAAGAGGGCAAGATTTTTGTGGCTGAGGGTGCTGCAAAACCAAAGGGCATCCCTGTGAAGGAGCACGAGAAATTTCTCAAATATTTCAAGCTGATGAAAATGGGTATGCCTATTGATCATGTGAAAATGAAAGCATCGGCTGATGGACTTGATGGGAACCTCTTGGATACCCCCGATGCCATGCTCAATGAAGATGGTAGCAAGGTCGTGGAGGAAAGCGCCGCACCTAAGGGGATTCCTGTGAAAGATCACGAAAAGTTCAAGAAATTCTTCAAGCTGATGAAGATGGGAATGCCTGCGGAGCAAATCAAGCTGAAGGCTTCTGCAGAAGGACTTGATGGTAACTTGATTGACACTCCCGACAAGCTGCTGGATGATGACGGCAAAGAAATAGTTGACACTGCTGCTGCAGCTCAACCGAAGGGTACTCCAGTGAAGGAGCATGCAAAATTCGCCAAGTTCTTTAAGCTTCTGAAGATGGGTATGCCTATGGATCATGTCAAGCTGAAGGCGTCGGCAGAAGGATTAGATAGCCAGTTGCTTGAAAACCCTGATAAGTTGGTCGATGAAGAAGGCAAAGAGATCAAGGAGCCAGTGAAGGGAGTTCCTGTGAAGGAACATGAAAAGTTCGCCAAGTTCTTTAAGCTTCTGAAGATGGGCATGCCATTAGAGCATGTTCAACTGAAGGCGACGGCTGAAGGATTAGATGGTAAACTTCTGGGAACCCCGGATGCACTGGTAGATGAAGAAGGCAAAGAAGTGAAAGCTGGTGGAGATGGTGCTACTGTGGGAGCTACCATCAAAGCATGTGAACACCCAAGTTATGCCAAGTATTTTAAGTTATTGAAGATGGGAATGCCCCGACCACAAGTGGAACTGAAGTTAGGTGCGGAAGGTCTGGATGCGAAGCTTTTGGACACTCCTGACGCGATGATTCCCGAGAAAGCACCAGCACCCGCTGCTGCGAAGGGACCAGTGAAGCCAGCCGTTGTTGCGCCGCCGAAGCCCAAGTTGCGTAATTTATACTGGAATGCTGTCAAGGCTGAAGTCACGACAGGAACTATTTGGGAGAAGCTGGATGTGGACAAGCCAGCAGAGAAAAGTGAGCCGGTCACTCCAGCGGCCGCACTTAATGATTTATTCAAACGCCATGCGAAGAATGCTGAACCTGAGAAGCCGAAGGCTCCGGAGAATGACGGAATTCTCGATCAATACGTGGCAAAGTTATCCGAAATCTTCGTTAACAAGCCGGCAAAGGCAAAGGAGGCGGCTGCCGACGAAAAGAAACCGGCCAAGCGACGAGCTCCTACGCGAGTTGCACTCATTGACGTGAAGCGTGCGAACAATATTGGTATCATGCTCGCTCGATTCCGCATGCCGTACTACAAGATTCGCAATGCGGTCTTGCTGGTCGACAAGGATGTTCTTTCTCTTGAGAAGGTCTCAGCCATGATTCAGTTTGCGCCAGAACCGGAAGAGATTGAAGTTGTCAAGGGCTACACCGGCAATCCCAAGCTCTTGGGCGACGCAGAGCAGTACTTCCGCGAAATGTTGGATGTTCCTCGTCTGGGTACGCGCTTGCAGGCAGTCAATGCAACCTGGCAGTTTGATACCTATGTCGATGAGCAGCAGAAGCTCATGGACTCGGTGACAAATGCGTGCCGAGAACTCAGTGAGTGTGAGCACTTGAAGGAAATCTTCAAGTTCGTTCTCTCGCTGGGCAATGCATTGAACGATGGTACCGCTCGCGGTGGCGCCAAGGGCTTTCGCTTGGATATTCTGCTCAAGTTAAACCAGGTGAAGGCGAGTGACAATTCCATTACGCTGCTCAACTACGTGGCCCAGGCTCTTCGTGCAAAGGACCCAGCGATCCTGGACTTTGACAAGCAGCTGCCATCGATTGAAAGTGCCAGTCGAGTGACAGTCCAGGTTCTCAAGGCAGGCGAAACGGCTGTCCGCAAGGCTGCCACGCTGATCTGCGATGAGCTGGAGGCCCACGCGAAGCTTCCGCCGGTGGAATACACCCAGCCGCCTGTGGAAGAAGGCGTGGAGCCTGTTGTGATCACGGACCGCTTCCAGGAGGTTGTCAAGCCATTCGCTGACCGCGCCAAGAAGATGTCGGAAGATATCGCTAAGTCGCTGAACGACATGACCAAGTGCTTCCAGGACACGGCTTCTTTCTACGGCGAAGATGGCGCGAGTCCTGAATGCGGTCCGGACTCGTTCTTCTCGATCTTCTACTCGTTCGCCAAGTTGCTGCAGACCGCAGACCGTGATAACGAGCGGAAGCGCATCGCCGAAGAGCGTCGTATCCGCCGCGAGGAAGAGACCAAGAAGCGTCTGGAGCAGCTCAAGAACAAGAAGGCCAGCAGCTTTGCGTCACTGAAGACCGGCGATGTGGACGACATTGTGCACAAGATCCGAGCCAAGCGTATCGCCGAGAAGCGTCTGGTGCTGATGGAGGCGGATTCTGCCGAGCGCGGTCGCTCATCGTCCAATTCACGTAGTGCGCCCACGCCACCTGTGTCCTCGTCATCGCAGTCCCAGCAGCCGCCGCCGTCGTCCTCCAGTATTAGTAGTAGCAACGCAGCTCCATCAGCTCCGTCCAACAGCGTGCAAGTCGCCGCATGAGTTGTCTGTCGTGTTCAGAAAAAGCCTTGAAGATCGAAAATGAAAACGTTATTGTGGTTGTCATTCTGTCTCGCAGTCCATCTGATACTCGAAATTGGCATCGTATTTGTCAAAAGGTGTCTGTTTAGTGGCTACTACTGGACAAAACCGGATGCAAGTAGAATGTATGTGGTTCACATTAACTTCATCAGTGCGCCTGCGCGGCACGGCCACAATGGCCGAGTTCCTGGCCTTCGCGGCGTCGCTGGCGCTGGAGCTGCGTGCGTTTGAGCAAGAGACGCAACTTCGAGTTCAGCCGGCCGCTGAGTTCGTCTCTTGTGCACGCCAACCGGAGCATTTTGTGCCTCGCAGCGTTCTCGCCCGGCATTTGGTACTTGTCGCCTGCTGCTGGGAAATGAGAGCCGAACGACGCTCACGCCTGTGGCTGTGTGTGCAGAGATCATGCCACAAGGAGAAGCACGAACGCTACGACTCGCACCAGGTACTGCAGATCCATGTAAGCTATGCTGCGTGTGGCCAACGACCGCCTCATGCCCAGCGCTTTGCAGTTCTTTTATGCGAACGCAGTTGGCGTGACGCGGCTGGCTCCCGACTGCAGTGCAACCAGCGCCTCTTCAGCCGCAGCTGAGAGCGAACAGAGCAAAGACGACGACAAGGAGGAGATCCGAAGCGTCATGGAGCCACTCGGTCCAGAACCCAAGACGAATCAAGCGATGGCGAGTGACCAAGCCGCAGTTAAGGCCGAGTTTGAAGCAGCAGTGCGACGACTGTCGGACGACGTGGGCGCGTTCTATCAGCAGGTGCAGCAATGGCAAGCGATACCACGGGCCTTCGAGCGGCTCGTGTGGGAGAGCGACGCGATGCTGAAGCAGCCAATCGAGCGCTGGATCCTCGCAGAGCTGAGTCGCACAGTGTTTGGCGAGGAGCCTCCAGAGATGGAGCTGGTGGAGTACATCATGGGCCTGCTGGACCATCCAGAGTTCCGAGAGCCCGATCTGCTGGTGCTCGAGCTGCACGAGTTCCTGGGCAAGCATGTGGCCGTAAGAACTCCATGCGCACACGAGGGTCTGGGGTCTTGTTTCTCACCGACGGAATGCGTGTGGTGGATTGTAGCGCTTTGTGCTCGCGTTGTGGAAGTTCCTCGTGATTGAGCTGGGCATGCAGCTCGTCTTCGTAAGCCCCGTGACAATTGCTTGCTGCCGCTGCTGCTGGTCTTTGTGTCTGATTGTGATGCATTTAATATCGGACTATTAGAAAACGAGTCGATCGAGAGTGGAGAAGGAGATGGAGGCGAAGATCGTCAAGGAAAACGCAGCTGCAACAGAGCGGACGCAGTCAGCAGCCAAGCAAGCCACTGAGAAGCCGCGGTCTGTTGCGGAGGAGCCGAGAGATTACAAACGGCGGCGCCCATCATATCGCGGCAAAAGCGGTGGACACAATGCGCACGAGGCGCTTCGTGAGCTCCTGGCAAACCAGATGCTGGATTTAAGCCAAGTGACAGGCCGAGAGCTTGCAAAGGAGCTCAATGACAGCCATGATAAGCCAAATGCTTGGGCCCGAGGCAATGGTGGCAGGACCCTCGACTGGACAGCGTTCACGGATCCACTTGCAGTGCGTGATATGGACCGACAAGACAACGTAGCCGAGAGAAAGAGGTA
>JAADVF010000322.1:0-30672 GCA_023334555.1 Elongisporangium undulatum
AAGAGCTCTAGTGTGCAGGTTGACTGTTGAAAACGTTGTGAATGAACTCGCTGTGCAATATAGATTCATACTTGAAGGTTGCTGTTTCTCACGTGACTCGCATGCCGTTGAGCATGGACGACAGCATAACCTCGTAAATGTAGCCCACGGTATTATCGTAAACGCCCACTATGAGATTTGTGGCGTAGCTGATGTCTTTGGCGTACGCCTTGAGTGCCTGAGAGGACGAACTGAGCACCTGTGGTGTGGAGTGTACACAGGACCGTAAAATGGTCTGGTTGCAGTCCTCTGGCAAATGGTCAAAGAAAACCCTGGACGCACTGATCATGAGAGAAACGAACCAAGGCACGCACCATCCTTTCTCCCGAATGGGCAGTGAGATCGCACTATCGGACCTCATTTCACATGTGCCCACGCATTCCCAGACCATCGTCACGCGGTGCTCTTCCACGTATCGGCGCAGGACGACGTAGCCATTCAATTGTATTGCATTAGAGGCGCACGTGAGGTCGCACTCGCCGAACAATTGGTCGTCTCGCTTTTGAAATACCTAGAGTGGCGAAGAGATCAGTTCTTTTAACGTGAACAGCCCGGCTTTCAATCTGCCGGATGCGAACCTACCCGGTGAAATCCTTTTTGCCGCTCGTCCTCATTCACGCGCGACAGATACGTCCAGACTTGATCCGCTGCATGGACGACCCCATGCGGCACGACCTTGGTTTCCTCCACATGCACGCAGATCAGGTCCAGATCGCTCTTGCTGACCATCTCCACATTCACCTTTCGCCTTTCGCCCATCAACGACAGCAGTCTCGCTTCCTGGGAAAACGCGTCGTCCAAAGTGCTGTACGAGGCCTCGACGTTGGCTAGTAGACTGTCATAGATCTTCTTAGGCATCTTGGGTCGCGATACCGATGGACTATAACGCGCAGGCGAGATTTCCTCTAGCTGCTCCTCAGTACACGAGAGAGCAATGTCAGCGAGCGCACGAAGACAATGAAACGCAGAGTACGGACCGATAGATTTGGTGTCTGGGCGAAAGCCGAGCTGAGCGTACGAACGGAGGCGACCTGTCGGCGAAGCAAGACCCGAAGCCGCGCATTCTCACGCATCGCTAGACGCCTTTCCACCAGCATTCGCTGCGCGATGCGCTCCCAGAAGCGGCCAGCTTTCTGGTCGCTCCGAGTATACGCGACATTTGAGACCGTCCAGCTTCGACTCGAGTGCGTTGGCCATGGCGCGCATGTCGCTCAGCTGGCGACTGCGCGTCACTTTCTGGCGATTGCACTTGGGTGCCGACTGGTCTCCGCCCGAAAAAAGCAGCGCCGTGGGGCTTGACGCACTGCTTTCAGCGGTGGAGAGCACGTCGATACTGTCTCCATGCTCGTCGTTGTTTGCGTCATCGCCCTGTTGGTGGTGCGTGCGCCATCATCACGAGACTATCCGTTGGCTGGAGCCTGCCGACGTCCACGCACCTGAGGGAACAGCTCTGGGATCTGTGGGTCCACGTGCAATAGTGCGTCCAAAAGGTCTTCGTCTGAGAACAGCGCTGTGGCTTCCATCCCGTGCTGAGTGGCACATACATCGGGAATACCGGTATAGCAGGTTTCTCCGGCTCGTGCTCTGGTGAACCAGGTAAAGTATGGAGGAAGTGTGTATTTGACAGGGTTGGTGGTGCATGAAGTCAAGTGAGAGGCACCATACGTCTCGTAGAAGGGCTTCACATGAGCCGCATGTCCCTGAGCAAGGACGACGCCACTGCCTCGTAGATGTGGCCCACAGTGTTCTCGTAGACCCCTAAGACGAGCTCTGTCACAGAGCTGATGTCCTTGGCGCGAGCCCTGTGCGTGTGTGGAGAAGACACCAAGATCTGAGGCGTAAAGTGCACACAAGACCGGAAAATGGTCGTTTTGGGGTCCTCTGGCGATGGATCAAAGAAGACCCTGCACGCAAGAAGGATCATGAGACCAGTGGCACGAGCAGCGCACAGAAAGCCGAGGACGCACCATCCTTTCTCCTGCATGGGCAGCGAGATCGTACTAGCCGGTCCAGTTTCGCAGGTGCCCACGCATTCCCAGACCAGCATCACGCGCTTCTCTTCCACAAAGCGCCGCATGACGACGTAGCCATTGAGCAGCATGGTGTCCGCTGAGCACTTAAGCTCGCACTCGCCAAACAAGTGATCCCCTCGTCTCTGAAAAACCTGATGCAGCAGTTATCAGCCAGTCTCAATCTCGAGCAGCGAGCTCAGCAGATGCAGCTGCTTACTCGATGGAAGCCGATCTCTCGCTCGTCCTCATTTACCCGCGACAGATACGTCCAGAGCTGGTCCGCCACGTGCACGAAGCTGTGGGGCACCGCCTTGGCCTCCTCCATCTGGACGCAGATCAAGTCGAGCCCGCTCTCGCTGCGCATCTCCACGTTCAGCTTGCGCTTGCCGTCCATCGCGTGCTTGGCTCCGCGGGCAAACAAGCTGTCCACGTTGCTGTACGAGGCCTCGACGTTGGCCAGCAGTGTCTCATAGATCTTCGTGGGCATTTTGGGCGGCGGGATCGTTGGGCTCACGCGCGTTGGCGTGATGTCTCGCTCCTAACACAATAGCGTCAGCGACAGCAAGAGCGGCTCGAGCGAGAGAAAAGCAACCGAACCAGCAGCGCCGGCGTCTTGGAGAGGGCGAAATGCAGCGCTCGGGCAGAGGCGATCTGTTGGCGGACCAGTCCCTGGAGACGCGCATTCTCTCGTGCAGCCAGACGCCTCTCCACCAGCATCCGCTGCGCGATGCGCTCCCACAAGCGGCCATCTTCCGGATTTTCGGCGTACAAGCGGCTCTTGAGGTCTTCCAGCGTGTACTCCAGGGCGTTGGCCATGACGCGCATGTCGCTCAGCTGACGACTGCGAGTCACTTTAGCGCGCTTGCGACTAGGCGGATCTTGCTGGTCTTCACCCGCAAAGAGCAGCTCCGTGAGCCTCGAATAGCCCTCTTCTTGGGCGCTGGAAAACATGCTCGCAAGCTCATCCGGCGCCAGGCTGTCGTCCTCTGCGCCATCGCCCTGAGTTTGTGTGTGCCTCATCACCACAAGCGAACGACTGGATAGAGACCGCAGCAAGTCCACACGCACTCACCTGGGCGAACGGCTCTGGGGCCTGCGGGTCCACATGCAGCAGCGCGTCCAGAAGGTCTTCGTCTGAGAACAGCGCCATTCCGACCGTCACGTTGAGCTTCCGGAAGTTCAAGGACTCAGAACGGCAGGAGGGAACCTGATTCCGACGCGCATGCTGGTGACCGTGGCTACTGCAGTCGTCACCCTGACGGGCATGCGGCCAGGAGTCGCTCATTGCGTGAGACGTCAAGCACCAAGCAGGATGTTCACTCCACGGAGCGGTTCTTTATGCTCATAGAGTCTATACTTCTGCTTAGAAATTGGGAAACGCGTCTCCAGTCAGTTGTACATTGTGCATGAGCGACGAGAGCACCACGTCATGGAGGCTGCCGACCGTCCGATCGTACACTTCAACGACCGAGTCTGTCGTCGACCCAACGGCTGAGACCTGGGATTGCTGATCCTGCTGCTTGGACGCCACGGTCTGCGGCGCAAAGTGGACCCACGTGCGGCAGAGCGTGGAGTGCATCAGGTCGCCTGGCGCTGGTTCATAGACACTCCAACCGCGCTCTTGGATCGGCCCTCCTTCTCCAGCGACCATGATCACCCAGATGATCACCATTCGACCACGCTCCATGAACTTCTGCAGCACGAGATGGCCGTCCCGCTTCGCCAGGTTCACGCTTCGATTGAGCGGGCATTCTCCGTGGATACACGTGCGATCGGAGTTGAATTGCTGATACCAAGCGACACGCCACAGTCAGAGTTGCAGCCAGGCTTGAGCTTCGACAAAGAGCGCATGAGCTGACGTACCCGATACAGACCACGGCGGATCTTCTCTTCGTTGAACCGACAGAGGAAGTCCCAGATCTGAGCGGTCGTGACAGACCACGGGTACGGCGCCAGTCGTGCCTCTTCCAGGCGGATGCTGGTCGACTGCACGCCGTCCTTTTGCTGCATCTCAATCTGTATCTGCCGCGAGCCCTTCCACGAGACCGGCGTCTCGCAGCGACTGTTGTGGGCGATGGTGTCCAGCTCCGCATACGCTGCTGCGACCGTTGCGAACACGGGCTCGTAGAGTTTGTCGCCGCCAAGAGGGCGGTGGCATTCCCAGCGTCTCGCGCTGCAGCTATTGACCTCACTCTGCACCAACCAATTAGCACCAAACATCAACACGAGAACTCCGTAGCGACGTACCGAGAGCTGGGCGACGTCCTCGATACTCTTTGTGATGCCTTCGATAGTGCACTTGAGCTTGCCCACGAGCGCTCGCAGCCGCAGATTCTCTTGATGGGCCTCGCCCTTCTCATTCGCGGCGTGGTGCGCCACACGCTTCCAGAACGGCGTGTCTTCGGACACGTTGGTGTTCTTGCGACGACGCTTGAGCTCGTGCGCCTTCTTCTCCAGCGAGGCTGCCAGTGCGCGCAGCTCTTCGATCTCCTGCTTGGGCGTGGTGCGCTTGCCCGAGCGAATAGAGCCGGTCACAAAGGTGTGCGAGTCCGCATCGAGCGTCACGGAGACCACGCTGTCACTGGTGCTGTCGCTCGCGTCTGCTGCGTCCTGCCGATACGTCCAGTCGTTGCTACCGGCCAACGCCCCGGCCAAATCCTATTGGACGCGTGCGTCGGTGAGCTGTTCCACACTGAGAGGCTCGTACACAAGAGACACACATACCTGCGCATCCGCCGAGGCCAGAGGCAGCAGCGTTACCGTGAGCGCATCCAGGAGCTCCTCGTCCGTAAAGAGCGCTGTGCCTGATCCCTCCATCTTGATTCTCCAGCGTGTCCTTGGCGGCACGGAATCAGACGTGGGTCGTGGTCTGAGTCCGCGTCCTTGGCGTAATCAATACGGTACACATCGGATGGATTCTCTTCTGACTAGTTAACAGCAATGCGTTCCAGTCTGTTTACTGCGCGGCAGCACGCTGTCGAAGACCGCTTCCGAGGTCCCAGCCAGGCGCATGCGATCCTGATCCAATGCCAAGGCGACCGCCAGCTCTGACTTGCGTAGATCCAGCTCCAGCCTTTGAGTGTTGCGCTGGTGCTTGATCTGCTGCTGCAGCTGGAGCCGCTGCAGATCAACAAGACTCTGAGTCTGTCCTACAGCAGAAGCGACACCGACCTTGCCAAGTACCTGAGCTTCGACACTTGACGCAGGAATGGCTGGCACTGGGCTTGACTCGATGCCAACCTTCTCTTCCAGAGGCATACCCGCTGTTAAGCTGACTGGGGGATCTTACCTGTCTTCCTCACCTTCTCCATCATCGTTCTCGTCAAATTCCTCCAGCGAACGCTCTTGCCGAGTGATCTGATATGGATTCCCCTGTCGAATCTGCGGCAACACCCGGCTGCTTCGTCGATGTCCTCGAGCCATCACACCAGCGAGCCGATCAAATTCCGGACAGATACGCCGGATCTTTCCCCGGAGAGCGTTGTCGCATGCGTCCAGCGACGGCACTCCGGCCAGGCCTGCTTGCTCCAGGAGCTTCTGGGCATCGTCCATGGCTCTCAGCAGATGCCGGATCTTGAACTGCACCTGCTGGACCGTCCGGTGCTAAAGCTCCTCCGCTTGGAGCAGCCCACAATCTCCATGGACAATCGGCTCAGGGGCTCAGCTTTATTGCACTATTGGTTTCAGGTTGTTCCCATGAGCCAGCCACTCAGGCAGCACGTCGATGGACGACTTGTCGCGCCGGCGGTCTGGGATCCAAAACGTTGCATTCCTCTGCTACACCAAGTTGCAGATTCCAAAGTGGTGAGGAAGTCTGGGAAGGTCGATGAGCGGGATGTGGTAGTTGACAACTGGGACCATGACAGAGTAAGATACATTATGCAAGGTTCACGTGAGCTTCATGTCGCTGAGCATGGACGACAGCACGGCCTCATAAATATGGCCAACGGTCTTCTCGTAGACCCCCAGGACGAGTTCAGTGGCGTAGCCCACGTCCTTGGCGCGTGCCTTGAGCGCTTGGGAGGACGATGTCAGCACCTGTGGTGTGAAATGCACGCAGGAGCGGCAGATGGTCGTGTTGGCGTCGACTGGAGACGACTCGAAGAAGACCCTGCACTCAATAAGCATGAGGACGGATGCACGCACCAGCACCCAGAGACAGCCACACGTACCATCCTTTCTCCTGCATGGGCAGTGAAATCGCACTGTCGGGCCCGGTCTCGCAGGTGCCCACGCATTCCCAGACCAGCGTCACGCGCTTCTCCTCCACGTAGCGCCGCATGACGACGTAGCCATTGAGCAGCATGGTGTCCGCTGAGCACTTGAGCTCGCACTCGCCAAACAAGTGATCCCCTCGTCTCTGAAAGACCTGCTCAATGGGAAATCTCCGTCAGCCAAAGCAATACAGACGATCCACCAAACCAAGTGATGCAGCTGCTTCCTTACCCGATGGAATCCTTTCTCTCGCTCGTCCTCGTTCACACGCGAGAGATACGCCCAGGCCTGGTCCGCGACGAGTACGAAGCCGTGGGGCACGGCCTTGGCCTCCTCCATCTGGATGCAGATCAGGTCCAAGCCGTCTTCACTACGCATCTCCATGTTCATCTTGCGCTTGCCCTCCACGGACGCCGGCAGCCGACCTTCCTGCGAGAACATGGTGTCCATACTGCTGTACGAGGCCTCGACGTTCGCGAACAGAGTCTCGTAGATCTTCTTGGGCATCTTGGGCGGCGGAATAGACGGGGATTGGCGTGCCGGCGTGATGTCTTGTTGCTGTGTCCGACAGGAGACAGAGGTCAATGGACTTTGGACGCAACACCGGACAAGAGAGGACGTACCACTAGCTCTGGGGTCTTGGCGAACGCAGCATGCAGCGCTCGAACCGACTCGACCTGCTGGCGGAGCAGACCCTGGAGCCGCGCGTTCTCTCGGATCGCCAGGCGCCTCTCCACCAGCATCCGCTGCGCAATGCGCTGCCAGAAGAGGCCGGTCTCTGGTTTGTCTGTGTACAGGTGGCTCTTGAGATCCTTCAGCTTGGACTCGAGCGCATCGGCCATGCGGCGCATGTCGCTCAGCTGGCGACTGCGAGACACGCGCGTGCGCTTGCGGCTGGTCTCTTGGGCTTCGCTCCAGTCGGCTCCATCCGCAAATAGCAGCTCCGTGAGGCTCGAGGCGCCGTCTTCAGTGCCGGAGAACACGCTCATGATGTCTGCGAACTCGTCCGACGTCATGGCGTCCGCTGCGGAGGACGAGGAACGCTTGTCCTCTTCGCTGCTCGCTCCATCGGTCTGAACCAAACGCCATTAGGCCCAGCGAACGACTGGGTAGAGACAGCAGATGAGTTCCTACCTGTATACAGGGCTCTGGCTCCGGCGGAGCCACATGCAGCAGCGCGTCCAGCAGCTCCTGGTCCGAGAACAACGGCCGCGTCGTCGCCATTGCTGCTGCTGCTTCCATACTTGAGCTTCCGGTGCTCGACCGAGAATCAGAATTCTCGCATCTGAGTCCATGCGAGTCAGACCCACTTCCGATTCTTGAGCATCTGCATTGACCGTCGCTGCTGTCTGTACAAGCTACAAGCGCCTGTTGGGGTCCTTGTAGACAAGGCAGCTTGCATGGCGTGAGATACGGCAGGCACCTCTTCGCCCAGCCAAGAGAGCAACCGTCGTATCCTCACGTCACCTTTCCCAGGCCGATTGGGCGCTGTGTGGCTGCCAGTCATTTCGGAAACTACCGCTCGCCATGGTGAACCACCGCCGGATCCTCTGGAGCAACGACCGCCGCCATGGCAAATCATCTATCGAGGTGACGCTGGATTGGCTGGCCGAGGGCAACAACCTTGGCCGCTGGCAGAGTGGCGTCGAGCAAAAGAAGCGCCTGAGCAAGGAGATCGCGCGCTTGCTCCATGCCCAAGAACTTCAGCATCACACGGACCTGCAGGTGCAGTGCATGGTCCGGAGTATCCTGCGAAGCCTGGCGAAGGCCAAGAAGTTGCTGGAGCAGGAGAACTTGGAGGGCGCCACCACGCTGGACGCCTGTGAAGGAGCTCTTAGGGACGAGATCCTGAAAGTGTGCCCGTACTTTGAGAAGCTGGCCGTGCTGATGCCCAGACTGGCAGAACCGGTGCCGACCAGCGGACCAACGAGCAGCAGAGCCAGAGCGCAAGCGGAACCAGCGATGACACACCCGGAGGATACGCCCGATACTGCGGCACAAACAGGCTCAACCAGAGTCACTCGCGCGGCCGAAGCTGCGGCACGCGCAGCTTCGATTGGTGACGACACACCAGCTCCAGACTGCGCTGATGATCAGTCCCCCGGTTTGCTTGAGCTGCAGCGACTGCTGCTTCAGGACCAGTATGAGCACCAGCGCAAGATCCACAAGATCGAGCTGGAGCAGTGCAAGTCGAATCTGCTCGTGGACCGCGCGCTAAAGCGAGCCAAGTTGGATCAGGCTAAGATCCCAGACTCGAGCGTGCTTCCTCACGCGGAGTATGAGAGTAACTGGGAGGCGTTCTGGTGAGAGAACTGTCTGTAGTAGGTGTTGTTCACGTAATTCCATTTGATTTTGCCGTCGAGTCGTTTGAAATGAACCAACCAAGAGCTCTGTTTCGTTATGTTGCGCTGTTGACAGCTGCCGTATCGAGAACCTCGGTGTCGACTCCGCCCCCAACAATGTACAGACATGCTTCTGGAACAGACGTGAGGTCTGGCCCTGCTCCTGGCTCTTCGTCCACCAGCCTAGGCCATCTAATCCATTCTTGATGCGATTGATTTGCGTGGTGAACTGAGCGCTAGGCGTCCGAGCCATCAAGAGCCAGTGAGCACATAGCTCATGAAGCCGTCAACGCGTATGGAGACCATGCAACTGAGGCGCTGTCTCCACCACCAGCATTGTTGTGGTGCATCATGGAGCAGTAGTACTGATTTAGGTCAATCAATTGCGTCACCCAATCTCTTCGATAGGAAGCCCCGACTCAAAATTGAAGTTGAACCTTGGAAACGCACCCTTATACAGCAACTTCGTATCCACCTTCATGGACGATCTACCCTGAGTGAGCAACAACGTGTCGCCGGAGCCGCTTGGTTGAAGCGTCATTCTCGCATTTGTTGGCGACGAGACACGAGATCGCGATGGCGCAGACCAAGACAGTGACAACCAGCGGCTCACCCGTGGTGGACTGGGACAAGCTGGAGTACCTCCCGGGCTTCGGCGGCCACTTCTGCTCCGAGACTTTGCCGGATGCGCTGCCCAAGGGCCAGAACAGCCCCCAGAAGGTCCGTGGATCCTTGCGCATCGCCCTCGACTGGTTACAAAGGACTGACTCGTTCTTGCCTTGCTCAGTGCGCGTACGGGCTCTATGCCGAGCAGCTTTCGGGCACGGCGTTTACGCTGCCGCGCCACAAGAACCAGCGCAGGTACGCACGCAGTCTGCTTGGAATGTCCGGCTAGTGACCATCGGTATTGATGACCGTGTCGTTCGATCAGCTGGCTGTACCGCATCCTGCCGCCAGTGGTGCACGAGAAGTACAAGGAGGACCCGCATGAGTTCGTCGAGGCCGATTTCACCGGCAAGCACTTGACCCCGCAGCAAATGCGCTGGCGCCCAATGCCGTTCCCGGCCGAGGGAGACAAGGTGGACTTTGTGCAAGGACTGCGCACTGTTGGTGCGTTTGCCGTTGTTTTTGGCTTGGATTTGATGGCGAGAGCGTGACAAAATGTGCCTGCTGATCCAGGTGGCGCTGGTGAGCCGACCATGAAGGCTGGCATGGCCATTCACAACTACATGGCGAACACTTCCATGACCAACAAGTGCTTTTACAACTCGGACGGCGACTTCTTGATCGGTACGTGATGCTGATTGCGTCTGAATCTGAATATGCTTGGTGTTAATCAGTTTGTTTCCCTTCTCTGCTGCGTTAACAGTTCCCCAGCACGGAGCGCTGAAGATTACCACAGAGTTCGGCAAGCTCCTGGTCTCGCCTCATGAAATCTGCGTCATCCAGGTATGAATTGATGGGTTTAGCGTAGTTTGTAATAGTCAGTCTCATGCGTTTGATTCCATAGCGCGGCATCCGCTTCTCTGTGGCGGTCGATGGGCCATCGCGTGGCTACATTTGCGAAGTCTTTAACCGCCATTTCATTCTGCCGGATCTTGGTCCGATTGGCTCGAACGGCCTTGCGAACCCTCGCGACTTTGAGCACCCCGTTGCAGCCTATGAGGACCTTGAATGCGAATACCTCGTCGTTAACAAGGTATCCAGACGGCTGACAATCCTGTGCACTCACCCTTTTACTGACTGAAAGCGCTTGCTTTCGTATAGTTTGGAGGCCGCATGTTCTCTGCCCGAATGGCGTTCTCACCTTTCAATGTCGTTGCGTGGCACGGCAACTACGTTCCGTACAAGTACAACCTGGACAAATTCTGCACGATGAACTCTGTTTCGTACGATCACCCGGTACGTAAATCCCATCTGTCAGGCTCTGTACCACGAAGCTGACGATGTAATTGCTCAATAGGATCCATCTATCTACTGCGTGCTGACGTGCCAAACTGAAGAACCAGGAAATGCTGTGGCCGACTTTGTCATCTTCCCGCCTCGCTGGATGGTGCAAGAGCACACGTTCCGCCCTCCCTATTTCCACCGAAACTGCATGTCCGAGTACATGGGCATGATCTACGGCACGTACGATGCTAAGAAGGGTGGCGAAGACGGCTTCGCACCCGGAGGCGCCTCTCTTCACAGTGTAGATACTCCTCACGGTCCCGACGCGGCAACGTTCTTGGGCGCTTCGAATGCCGAGCTCAAGCCCGAGAAATTCGACGGCGGCTTGGCGTTCATGTTCGAATCGACATACCTCATCAAGCTCACGGACTACGGCCTGAACTGCAAGGAGAACGACCCCAACTACTACAAGTGCTGGCAGCAAATGCCCAAGCTCTTCAACCCGAACAAGGCCTGAGGTGATAGTGCCGACGTCCTTCCTTTGAGATGGAACCGCTTCCATATATGTTGCGAGAAAAACAAGTTTGAATCAAATCCCACAGCTCAAAAACGGTGTTTGCATTGATACAGTCAACTAGGAATGTTTGATCACGAGAATGACGAAGCACATGAAGATGGCGCTGACCAAGAGGAAGATGCAGCGCTCGGGGCGCGTGTTGCGCTGGAATGCCTCGGCTCGTTGCAACTCTCCAACGCCAGCTCTCAACCGGGACGCCACCTGGTCCATGTTATAATCAATGCGGTCAATGAGCGTGCCTTGGTCGATCACCATGTCCGCGACTTCCTTGAAAACTGTCGCGAGCGTGGCGACCGACTTGGCGATGCGCTGGATCTCTGCATCGCGCGACTGGATGTTGAACTTTGCCATCTCAATCGCCATGTCGGTCTTGGCAAAGCAGCTAAACTGGTCGTTCTCTGGTGTGGTCACCTCGATTTCCTCCGGATCAAACATCTCCGAGCCGAACTTCTGCACCTGAAGCCGCTGCAGGTAGTCATTCTGCCGGCGACGGAACGTACACGAGATATCCTGCAAACGACTGGCGATGGCGCGCTGGGTATTCAGCCGGACCAGTCGATCGGCCGGAGACACACTCGGCACACCACCGATGAATGGCCGAGTGATCTTCTTGAGCGAACGGTCTGCGCGCACAAAGAGCGAGTTGATCTCCTCGGTCAAGCGCTCGATCTCTTGGTCGTGCTGCTCTTCCGTCTCGTCAAAGCGGATCATGAGCCGTCTCGTGTGCAGCAGCTGCAAGTAATCCACTACGAGAAACCCATAAGCCCACGACCCAAGCCAAATGCCATGACCAGCCTCACGTACATTTCACACTGAGCAGCCGCGTTGCTTCGTTCGCGTCGTCCGCAAGACTGACCCATTCCGGCTTATGCACGTGGCCCCCGGCCTCCATCTGGCCGCACTCGCAGTCTTCTTGCAAGAGCGCGCGCTCCATGGCTCTCGCTTTTACCTGCTTCATGGCCATTCGGGTGAGTGGTTAAATCCCTAGAAGGAAGCGCAGGCCCATGGCTCCAACGGCCGCACCTGCTGCTTGGACTGGAAGAGGCCGGCGAACGGCGCGCTCTCCGTCAACTCGCGCAGCCGCACGCGCGGGTTCCGCTGCCGGTTATGCGCTCGGCGTGCGCGGAACCGCTCCGAGAGATCTCGATGCGCCATCTTCTGCCGATTCGAAAATGGCCGCCAGATGACCTTTCAGCAAGATCTGCGTGCCCAATTTCAACCAATCCAAACGCGTATACTGAATTATGACCAATCAATTTCCCCCGCGCCGCTTCCTGCCCGATGAAGCCAATGCGCGCATTGAGTCTCCAGCTCTAGATGGCGGCGGCGGCTCAAGATGCGGGCGGCAGCAGCGGTGCAGTGCTACGGTGGAGCAAGCTAGAGACTGTGGCTGCGCGCAACGGCCAGGCGCCCACGCGGCGGTCCGGCCACACGCTGTGCATCGTGGGCTCTAGCGGGTACCTCTTCGGCGGCTGTGACTACGCTGAGACGCCCGGCCCGACCAACGACCTGTTCGTGATCAAGATCAATAGCAACTCACCGAGCGAGTGGGAGAAGCTGCGGTTCCAGGCTGTGGCCTGTCCGCTGCCGCGATGGAAGCACTCGGCCACCGTCGTGGACAACAAGATCTTCGTGTTCGGCGGCTTCCATAACAGCTCGACACGCTTCAACGACCTCTGGATCTTCAACCCCATCACGCTCAGCTGGGCGCAAGCAGGAGGCACCACAAACGCTGGTCAGGCGAGCCACAGAGCCAGTGTTGCCACAGGCGCAGCTAGTATCAATGCGCGCGCAGCAACGTGTCCAGCACCTCGCGGCGGCCACTCTGCGGTGGCCATTCGACGCTGCATCTACGTGTTCGGTGGCTACGGAGGCACTGGCTACGGCCGTCGCGACTTTGACGACTTGCACATGCTACGAGTGGAAGACCAGACCTGGAGCAAAGTGACCTGCAAGGGGAAGCCGCCTGAGAAGCGTGCGGGCCACCAGGCGTGTGCAGTCGACGATCTAATGCTGATCTGCGGCGGCTGGAACAGCGTGGCGCAGTTCAACGACCTGCACGTGTTTGATACGACCACCAATTCGTGGACCAGTGTGGATGGACCGCACATGGCGAACCCTTTGCCTCGATGGAACCATGCCTGTTGTGCGGTGCTCGCGATCCCGCATGCCAAGGTGTTCATCTTCGGCGGGGTCATCGGAGAAGCCAACAACTACAACGGCCAAGGCACGTACATGAACGATTTGTGCGTCTTGGACACTGGCGAGATGACCTGGAGCGTCCCGGAGATCCGTGGCACCCCGCCCTGTGGCCGCTCTGATACGACGTTGACCTACGACGACAAGGGCAGTCGCCTGATCATCTTTGGAGGCTGGGCGAACGTCTGGCTCAATGACATTTACAGCTTAGACGTGAGCTGCGTCGTTGGACCACCATACGGCATCACGAGTGTATTCCCAGACTACGGCCCTATCACTGGTGGGACGATGTTGATCATCGAGGGCATTGACTTCACGAACAAGCCTGTGACGGTCCGCTTCTCCTGTCGCAAGGGCTCCATCGACGTGCGCGGTGAATACGTGAACGACCACACGCTGCATGTTGTGACGCCGGATTTCACATCGCTACCTGCAGGAGACGTGCAGATTCGCGTGGCGCTTCAGGGCGATTCCTTCACAACCACGTTCCAGACCTTCAACTTCTTCTCAGTGACCGACGCTGCCTTCTGCTTTGCGTATGGACCAGGCGTGCTCTGTGGCGGAGCCAACTGCGAGCCGACTTGCTTCATCATCCAAGCCAGAGATGCGCATCGCAACATGCGAACGCGGGGTGGCGATGAGTTTGCAGTCGAAGTCATCTCGGAAATCACTGGACCGATCTTCCTCCCCACGCTCCAAATCCAGGATCTCACAAATGGCAAATACCTAGTGAGCTACACAATTCCAAGCGCAGGTGAATACAAGGTTCATGTAGACTTCCAGGGGACGTTTGGTGGCTCCGTTGGCTCAATTCGCGGATCGCCATTCACGGTGACCTTTGACGATACAGTGACCCGAGAGATGAATCTTCTTACGGGCAAGTTGGTGCTCGGCCAAGTGGTTCATGATCTGCAAGTGCTGAAAGATTCAACGCGGGAATGCAATGTTGGGCTGGAGCAGCCGCTTTCCGATCCGACTTGGACCCCTGAGCAGACGACAAACGCGCTAATTACTTTAAAAGAGCACGTATTCCACGTGGAAAAGCGTGGGGAGGGCATCACGCTCATGATCGATCAGCTGAAGGCAGAGATTGAGTTTTTGAAGGAAGCTGGAATTGTCGTGACCAGAGAACTCGAGCTACTGAACTCCGTAGAGAGCGCATGGAACGAAATTCAGCGAAAGGTCCCCGCAGCCAGCACTCGGATCGCTCCTCTTATCGCAGCTCAAAGTCTCAAATTTCGAACTGAAGTGGACCAGTATGTTGAGGAGCTTCAAAAGAAAGATGGGTCGCTTAAAGGCAAACCCTTTTGGGTCTTTTCTATTGGAATCGAGAATGCGTTGGATCTTATCAAGCAAGAAAAGGAACTTTTTCAGCAAGAAGAGGCGATATATGAACGGACAAACCACATTGCGGAGATTCTTGAATGTGAAGATCTGATGGTTCCCTGCGCCAAAGTGCTGACAGCCATGCAGAAGACTCTCGAGCACGTCAATCAGCTCTGGGAATCGATCGAAGATGTCTCGCGTAAGATCGATCTGTCGAAAGAGATTCCTTGGAGTATGATCGATGGAATAGTGTTGGAGGAAGAAGCCAAAACGTTCATGACAATGGTCAAGTCGACACACAAAGATATCCGTGACTGCGATGCGTTCAAGCAATTTGAGCGACTCGTTAAAGATTTCCTGAGCACATGTCCGCTATTCCAAGCTCTGCGACACCCGTCTATGCGAAAGCGTCATTGGCAAGAGCTAATTAAGGTCTCTGGTAAGGACTTTGAATGTCCAGAGGACAATCCAGCTCTTAAATTCGCAGATATCTTGGCTTTGAATCTGCATGAATTCCAACGAGACGTCGAAGAGATCACTGATAAAGCTCAAAAGGAAGCTAAGCAAGAGTCCATTCTTCAAGATCTGGAAACGCGTTGGGCTGTCATATCATTTACAATGGCCAGGTACAAAGAAACGGATGTACCACTTTTGCATCTCTCAGAAGACGTTGTTGGCATGCTTGAATCCGACCAGTTGCTTGTACAAACGATGGTCTCTGGGCGCAATAACTTTTTCCAAGCTCAGACGCAGTCCTGGCACTCGAAGCTGATGCTGATTTCAGAGATCATGTCGGCATTAAATGAAATCCAGCGATCGTGGTCGTATCTGGAGCCATTATTTATGCGATCGGATGAAGTGAAGCGAGAACTACCGCAAGAGGCGGCACATTTTCAGCAAATCGATGAGCGTGTTCGAGATACTCTCCACCAAATGTGGGCCCAGTTATCCTGTGGTAACGTGCTGCTGGCATGCCAGCTGCCAAACTTGCAGTCTTCGCTTAATGACTTGAGCTCATCGTTAGAAAAGTGCCAGCAAGCGCTGAAAGAATACCTCGACTCGAAACGTCGTCAATTCCCTCGTTTCTTTTTCATTTCGGAGGCAGATCTGCTGGAATTCCTGTCAAACGGAAGCAACCCTGCGAGTATTCTGGTTCACTTGGAAAAGGTGTTTTTGGCTGTGAGCACGCTCACTCTCGAGAAATCGACAGATGCAGGCAGCAGCAAGGTGGTCGTCACACACTTTGTATCGAACGATCTCGCTCGAGAGCGCGTACCATTCGAAGGCAAGGTCGAGATTGAAGGGAAAGTGGAGATTTATCTGCAATCGTTGCTAGAAGCCATGCAACTTACGCTGAACGAGCATGTCATACGCTCCATAGTAAGGTTTCCTGAGCAAAACCGTGTTGATTGGCTGATGCAAAAACTTCCCATGACGAATGATAAAGAAACCGCCAAAGTATCAATGGACGCGGCGCAAATCGCTTTGCTGGTGGCTGGAATCGAGCATGTGAAAAGTGTCGAGACCGCGTTCAACATGCAGGAGAACGGCCACGCTACAGCGATGAATGAATATTTTGACAAGGTGGTTGTCCGACTGCACGACTTAATCAAACTAACGCAGACTATTTTATCAAGAGAAGACCGCCAGCGAGTGATGAGTATGATTACGATCGATGCGCATTCTCGCGATATTGTTCAGAAACTTCTCTACGAGAAAATTACATCAGCTAGTTCGTTTCTGTGGCAATCTCAACTCAAGCAGCGGCAGAATGACCAGCTCAACAAGACGTATCTAGAGATTTGCGACGCTAAGTTTGATTACGGCTTTGAATACTTGGGCAATGGCCCCCGACTCGTGATTACACCACTCACGGACCGAATTTACGTCACCGCAACGCAAGCATTGCATATTCAAATGGGATGTGCACCTGCCGGCCCGGCTGGCACGGGAAAGACTGAAACGACCAAGGATTTGGCAAATATGGTCGGCAAAGTCTGCTACGTGTTTAATTGCTCTCCAGAAATGGATTACAAGAATCTGGGCAATATTTTCAAGGGTCTGTCAGCCGCCGGTGCTTGGGGCTGCTTTGATGAGTTCAACCGTCTGGCACCAGAAGTGCTGTCGGTGTGTTCAGTCCAGTTTAAAGCTGTTTGCGACGGCATTCGAAGTGATAGTGACTTCGTAATTATTGAAGGCGACAAGGTAAAACTGGACCCAACCTCGGGGACCTTCATCACAATGAATCCTGGATACTTGGGAAGGTCGGAGCTCCCTGAGGGACTAAAGGCGCTGTTTCGCCCAATTACGGTCATGGCACCGGACCTTGTGCTGATTTGTGAGAATATGCTCATGGCGGAAGGCTTTCGCGATGCGAAGGTGCTGGCTTCCAAATTTTTCAGCTTGTATTCACTGCTGAAAGAATTGCTATCGAAACAAGATCACTACGATTGGGGTCTTCGTGCAGTGAAAAGTGTTCTCGTGGTCGCTGGTTCTTTCAAGCGAGCTGAGCCCAAGCTTTCAGAGCAAGATATCCTGATGCGGTCGCTTCGCGATTTCAATTTGCCAAAGATCGTTGAGCAAGATCTCCGGGTATTCAATGGGTTACTTGGCGATTTGTTTCCGGATCTCAATCCTCCTCGCAAAGTTGACGAAGCCATGGAGAAGTACGTGCACGTTGCGTGCGAAGAGCTGGGTTTGTGGCCTCAGGAGCAATTTCGCTTGAAGGTTATTCAGCTGGAAGAATTGCTGGCGATTCGCCATTGCGTCTTTGTTATGGGCCCCCCAGGAAGTGGAAAGACCGAGTGTTGCGATACGCTGATGACAGCGCGCAAGAAAAAAGGCGATGATTACCAGACAAAAGTGATCGACATAAATCCAAAAGCCGTGTCTACGGAAGAACTATACGGATACATGCTGCTGGGCACACGCGAATGGAAGGATGGGCTCCTTTCCAAAGTGATGCGTGACGTAGCCACATCGTCCACGACCGACCCTCGGCCCAAATGGATCGTGCTGGATGGTGATCTGGATGCGAACTGGATCGAGTCCATGAATTCCGTCATGGATGACAACAAGATGCTGACATTGTCGTCAAATGAACGAATCCCATTGAAACAAAACATGCGCTTGCTGTTCGAAATTCGCGATCTGAAGTACGTGACTCCTGCGACCGTCTCTCGGGCAGGAATTCTCTACATATCCAGTGACGATGGATCACAGTGGCGCTCATTTATGGCTAGCTGGGTTACAACCAAGGGGGCAAACGTATCGCAGCGAACCTCTCTGGGCGAAGTTATGAACAAATACGTGCCTCCGATTATAACCTTTATCAAACAACAGTGCAAGTCCATCATTCCGATGGAAGAGATTACAATGGTTCAAACGTATTTGTATTTCTTGGATGCAGTTCTGGACGCTGAAACGATGAGCGACGTGAAGAAAGTGGACATCATCTGCGGGTTCATCTCCGTCTGGGCATTTGGTGCGACGCTTACAGTTGCCGACGACGGTACAGACTATCGCAAGATATTCAGTGAATGGTGGCGAAGTGAGTTCAAGCACATTAAGTTCCCAACGCGTGATACAGTGTTTGACTATTGGCTGAATCCCAACACGCTGAACTTTGACTCTTGGCGCCAATCGCCTCATTTCAAGGTGGTCCAGTATGATGGCTCTGTGCCCATGTCATCCGTCACGGTTCCAACTCCTGAGACAGCCGCGATTACGAACTGGATGAGTTTAATGGTCCATGAAGAAAGACCGTTCATGCTGTGCGGACCAGCAGGTACTGGCAAAACGCAGCTTGTGCACGGCGTTCTCACGAGTATCGACCAGCATGTTGCCACCGCATCGAGCAAGAAAACCAAGGCCGGCAATACAGGACCAACAGCAGTGGCGTGTGTGAGTATGAACATCAACTTCAACTACTACACCAACGCCACGGCACTGCAGTCGATTCTCGAGTCAAAGCTCAGCAAGCGCGTCGGCATTACGTATGGACCAAGTGCTGGCAACCAGCTGATCTACTTTCTGGATGACCTCAACCTTCCGCAGGTTGACGCGTACGGCACTCAAAGTGCCCTGGCCCTCCTTCGCCAGCATCTTGATTACGGTCATTGGTACGACCGATCCAAGTTTACGCTCAAGCAAATCCAAAACGTTCAGTTCCTGAGCTGCATGAATCCAACCGCTGGAAGTTTCCTGATCAATCCACGCTTGCAGCGGCATTTCGTCACGTTCGCTGTGCCACAAGTGAGCATGGCGAGTCTCCAGCTCATATACACGACCTTTTTAGAAGGCTACGTTGCAGATTTCGTCGAAGAGATTCGCAAAATGTCGACGCCCATTTTGAAAGCAGCGCTTGGCCTGCACTCACAAGTATGCGGGATGTTTAGGAAAACGGCTGCCAACTTCCATTATGAATTCAATATCAGTCACGTGGCGAACGTATTCCAAGGCCTTCTCATGGCGAAGCCATCGACATTCGAAGACCCGCTGAAATTCGCGCTGCTATGGGTTCACGAATCGACTCGAGTATACGGAGATCGTTTGGTGAATTTGCAAGACCTGGCCAAGTTTACGTCGTTGGTTCAGCAGCAAGCTCGCAAATGCTTTCCCTCGTTCAACTTTTCGCGGTACTTCCTTCCCGCCGCATCTTCTTCCTCAGCCGATCACCACGACGCACTGACGGGTGACCCTGTTCTTTTCTGCCATTTCGCTTCCGGCCTGCACACCAACGAGTACGATCAAGTCACATCCATGCAAACTTTGCTGCAAACTGTTGAAGATGCACTGGCTGAGTACAACGAAGTGTACCCAAAAATGGATCTTGTGCTCTTTAAGGACGCACTGGAGCATATCGCGCGAGTCGTGCGCATCATCTCCAATCCATCTGGTCACGCTATGCTTATTGGCGTCGGCGGCAGTGGGCGCAAGTCGCTCAGCCGCCTCAGTGCATTTATTTGCGAGTATGCGCTGGTGGAAATCACGATCACGCAAAGCTACTCGCTTCTGGACTTTAAGTCGGATCTGCAAAGTATGTTCGCAAAGGCTGGCGTGAAAGGAGAAGGTCTTTTGTTCCTGTTCAGTGACAACCAAATCAAGAACGAGCGAATGCTCGTGCTCTTGAACGACCTTCTGTCGAGCGGCAACATCCCAGATCTGTACAACGCAGACGAGCAAGCGAATATTATCCAGCAGATTCAACCCAAGATGGCGGCTGCCATGGCTGCCTCCGCTTTAGCAGGTTATCGTTCGTCCTCCACCAGTTCTTCAGCGATGGCGTCTGGTGGGAGTGAGACAATGGAAAAAGAACGCTGCTGGCAGTGGTTCGTGGACGAGATCAAGCGCAATTTGCATGTCGTGATGTGCTTTTCGCCTGCGACCAACGAATTCCGTCTTCGAGCGCGCAAATTCCCAGCCTTGATCAACTGTGCTTTAATCGACTGGTTCCAGCCGTGGCCCAAGGATGCGCTTCACTCCGTGGCAGTCCGTTTCTTGAATGTAGAGGACGAGAATGCACTCAGCAAGTGGATTCAAAGCGATGATGTCATGACAGCTATTGAGACCTTCATGCCATATGCATTCCAAAGCACAAACGATATGGCTCGTGATTTCGAAAAGCGCGAGAAGCGTCACGTGTACACAACGCCCAAGTCGTATCTGGAATGCCTTGCGTTGTACAGGACCTTGTTTGCTCAGAAGCAAAAGGCGCTGGAGCAAGCCACGCAAAGACTGCAACTTGGCTTGGAGAAGATGGACTCGACCAAGAATGTGGTGGCCAACATGGAAGAAGAGCTGCAGCGAACGCTCGAGGAAGCCGAAAAGAAAAAGGTTATAGTCGAAGAGCTGGCTGTACGACTTCACCAAGACAAGGCACTCGTAGAGAACGAGACAGCTCGAGCGAACATAGAGAAAGAGAAATGTGCCGTGATTCAAGCCGAGGTTACTTTGAAGAAAGCGGACACCGAGGCTGACCTCGCTCAGGCTCAGCCAATGCTTGAGGCAGCGATGGCAGCGCTTGATACGCTGAACAAGAAAGATTTGGGCAGTTGCAAGACCATGTCCAAACCTCCGGCGGGTGTGGGAGACATATTCGGTGCTGTTGTGGTGTTGTTTGCCGGTTTGAATCCGAACGTGATTGTCCAGAAAAATGGAAAGGTTAAAGACAAAGATCGCTCGTGGGAGGCCACCAAGAAAGCGCTTCTTGGCAATATCAACGCATTTGTCGATGAGCTCAAGAGCTTTAAGACCGTGGTGGATGACCAGCAAGTGCCAGAAGTGAACTGGAAAGAGGTCCGGCCGTTTCTTCAGCTGGAGCATTTTAATGTTGAGATCATTGAGAAGAAAAACTCAGCAGCCGCCGGTCTGTGCGCCTGGGTCATCAATATCGTAGCCTATTATGATGCGATCGTTGTGGTTGAGCCCAAGAAGAAAGCTCTTGCAGAGGCCAACGAGAAACTGCGTATGGCAAACGAAAAGTTGGATGAAGTCAATGTGAAAGTGGCAGCACTGGAAGCGAAATTGGCAACACTTACCGCAGAGTTCGAAGAAACCAACAAGGCTGTACAGGACGCGATTTCAGCAGTTGAACGAGGTCGATTGCGCATGCAACTGGCGACGCGACTGACCATGGCTCTAGGCAGTGAAAGCGTCAGGTGGGCAGAAGAGCTCACGCAACTACAGAGCAGTGCCGACCAACTGACATTTGATGTACTGATCGCTGCAAGCTTCATCTCCTACGTGGGCGCCTTTACGAAATCGTATCGAGATATCTTGGTCCTGGAGAAATGGATTCCGTTCTTACGCAAAGCCATGGGCCTGGACAAAATCAAGAATGATACGCAACCGACCTTGGAAATTTGCTCCAATCCTGTGAAGATTTTAATCGGGGATTCGGAGATAGCAGAGTGGAACTCGCGAGGGCTTCCCAGTGATCGCGTATCGACTGAGAACGGAGCTATTGCCCGAACAACCAAGCGATGGCCGCTTCTTATTGATCCGCAGCTTCAGGGTATCTACTGGCTTCGAGAGATGGAGAAGCATGCTCGACGAGCGTCACCGAGCTCACTTCAAGTCGTTCGCCAAGACCAGCCGAATCTTCCCCAGTTGTTGGAGACCGCGATTGAAAATGGCCATACTATGATTGTGGAGCATATGAGCGAGAAGATTGAGGTCTGCCTGTGGCCAGTGATATCACGATGTACAACAACTCGTGGCCACAAGCAGTTTCTAAAGCTTGGTGACAAGCTAGTAGAGTTCCATGCCTCGTTTCGGTTGTACCTGCACACAAAACTATCAAACCCTCATTACCCACCGGAGATGCAGGCCGAGACGACCATGATCAACTTTGCAGTGACCCAGCAAGGCCTCGAAGACCAGCTCTTGGCGCTTGTGGTGCGTAAGGAGTGGCCCAAGAAGGCGAAAGCGCGCACAGCTCTCATTCATCAGCAGAACGAGTACAAAATCCGTGTGAAATCGCTTGAAGACCGTATTTTGAGCAGTTTAGCGGATGCGGAAGGAGACGTGACCGAAAACGTGCAGCTCATCACCGACCTGGAAACTACGAAGAAGACAGCAGTCGAGATCGCGGAAAAAGCAGCCAAGGCGAAAGAATACGAGGCCGAAATCAATACGCTCAGCTCGAAATACCACTCTGTGGCAAGCCGCGGCGCTCTGCTCTTCTTCCTTATGGACGGTTTGCATCGGATCCACTCGTACTATATGTACTCTTTGAACGCGTTTGTCGTGATCTTCCAGCGAGCCATCGACTTGGTATCAGCTGACAAGAGCAAAGACGTACCTGCTGGCGGTGGAGGAGCCCTACTGAGTCGATTGAAAGCAGCCGCCAAGAAGATCATCGCAACGCAACGATTCCATTGGAATGCCGATTTATTGCTCGCGGACCGTGTGGTAGACTCTACTGGTAATGCCGAGCAGGATCTGGAAGCCATGCTGAAGGAGACAGATCAGGAAGAAATGATCACACCTGCGCAGATAGAAGCCCGATGCGTTCAGCTTAAAGCTTCGATTACAGATGTGGTCTTCAACTATGTCCGACGAGGTTTCTTGGAACGCGACAAGCTCACGCTGGCGACGCAATTGTGCTTTTCGATATTGCAGGGCGAGAACAAGATGCAAAGTGCTGATATTCACCAACTTGTGACCAATGGCAGCGCCAGCGATAACGGCACTGGCATGGGCTTGCTCAGTGAATGGATGCCAGAAGCAGCTTGGCTGCGAATCCGGAAACTGGAAGAAACTATCAGTTCCTTGCAGAAGATCACTGTGAATCTGCGCTCCGACTGTGAAGAGTGGAAAGAATGGTACGAAGCCGAGCATCCAGAGGTGTTGCCACTGCCTGGACCGTACAAATCGAGTGCGACGCCGATTCAGATGCTGCATATTGTTCGCGTCTTGCGTCCGGATCGAATGATTTTTGCTCTGAAGGCGTTCTTGGGCAAGGAACTCGGCTCTCAGTTTATCCACCAGCCTCCATTCGACATGGAAGCCGCGTATCAAGAGACGAGTGCGTCAACGCCCATGCTCTTTGTGCTCTTTCCTGGTGTGGATCCCACTTCGTGGATTGAAAACCTTGGCAGAAAGTTCGACTACAGCTACGAGCGCGGCAATCTGATCAATATTTCCATGGGTCAAGGCCAGGAAGTGGCAGCCGACAATGCGCTGATGAAGTTTTCCCGCGAAGGTAACTGGGTCATTCTGCAGAACATCCACCTGATGCAGTCGTGGCTCCCAAGACTGGAACGGTCGCTAGAGTTAGCCTCGGTGTCGGCCGATCAGAACTTCCGGTGCTTCCTCTCTGCCGAAGGCCCTGCCATTCCGTCGCTGAGCAATCTGCAGGAATCGCTGCTGCAGAGTTGCATCAAGGTCGCCAACGAAGCGCCGACGGATCTAAAGAGCAACATCCGCCGTGGATGGGCCGAGTTCTCAATGAAGAAGATCGACGAGTGCACGCAGCCGAACGTGTACCAAGGGTGCTTGTTCGCTCTGTGCTTCTTCCATGCGCTGGTTCTGGGCCGTCGGCGGTTTGGCTGCCAGGGCTGGAGTCGTCTGTACAGCTTCAATACCGGGGATCTGCTGATCTGCTCGGATGTACTGCGCAGGTATCTGGACAACTCGTCCACAGCCAGCAACCGGTCCAAGACGCTGCCGTGGGACGACTTGCGCTACATCTTTGGGGAGATCATGTACGGCGGCCACATCACGGACTATTGGGACCGGATCACCAACAACACGTACCTGTCCGAGGTCTTCACACCCGAGATCCTGGCCGCCAAGGAGCTTGCAGAAGGCTTCAAGTGCCCGGACCAACTCACATTCACGTACAGCAAATACACTACGTACATCGAGAGCGAGCTGCCGAATGAGTCGGCAGTCATCTACGGCTTGCATCCGAATGCAGAGGTCGGGTACTTGATGGATGCGTCCAACGAACTGTTCACGACCATCGCAAAGTTCCAGCCTCTTGCGAGTGCCGGTGCAGGCACTGGGTCCTCTGCTGCAGCCACGAACTCCGCAGCCAAGGAAGGCAACCGCGTTCTCGCCATCGTGGAGAGTCTGTTGGACCGGATGCCACCAGAGATCGATCTCCCGAGTCTCCAAACGCGTGCGACGCCTTTGCTTGCTCTGGATTCCTCGCCATACGTCGTCGTGGCTCTGCAGGAAGCCACGCGCATGCACACGCTCATGCACGAGATCCACACGAGTCTGGTGGAGCTGATCAAGGGCATCCAGGGCGCGCTCAACATGACCGAGCCCATGGAAGACCTCATGGAGGCGCTGTCGCTCAACCAGGTGCCCGGCCGCAACGTGCTGCATCTGTGCTCCTGGGAGCGGTACGCCTGGTGGTCGCGCAAGCCGCTGGGCTTGTGGTACGCTGACTTTCTGGAACGCATTAACTTCCTCACCAACTGGACCAGCGACTTCCGCCTGCCGTACTCCATGTGGATCTCCGGTCTGTTCAACCCGACGGCGTTCCTCACGGCCATCAAGCAGTGCAACGCGCGCAAGCACGGCTTCCCGCTCGACTCGATGGCCATCGAGACCCACTTCACGACCATGCCCATCGCCGAGGCCGCTGAGACGTACGCAGATATGGGCGCGTTCATCCATGGGCTGTACCTGGAGGGCGCACGCTGGGAGCCGCCCATGAAAGACGGCGAGAAGAGCTCGCAGTTCTGCTACGAGGTCGACGGCATCGCGTGCGGCGGCCATCTCATGGACCCGGTGCCCAAGCAGCTGTTCGCAGACACGCCCGTGGTGTATGCGCGCGCAGTGGTGATCCAGCCGCAATGGGAGGCCACGGCCGTGGGCTACTTCCGCCGGCAGCCGGACATCGTGGACTGCCCCGTGTACCAGACCACACTGCGCGGCCCCACGTACGTCTTCCTGGCCACGCTCAACACGATCGACCGCAAGGCCAAGTGGACGCTCGCGGGTCTGGCACTCGTCATGCAGAAGGACTCCTAATAGTCCGCCACGTCGACGTATAGAGTTCGGTAATATATCATACAAAGGGACTGGATGGCATCAGGTAGCGTCGCGAGCGCGCGCTACGTTCGCTGCTTGTTTTTCTCAGTGCGCAGCCCCAAGGAGAGCGAGAGCAGGGGCAACTGAAGGCAGAGCACTGGTGTACTGCGCCGGAAGCTCCTGCCGCTTCTCACCTCTGAGCGCCCTCAACTGACACGCATAAGCGGTTCCTCATCTGCCTCCATTGGATCAAGAATAAACGGTTTGAGTCGACTTGGTAACCAGATTTATACTGTGTATCGACTAAAGTCGGTGTCGCTGTGTGGAATGGCTTCAACCGCTCAGAGCAGGCGCCGCACCTCACTCCTGATGGTACGGAGCCATGGCGCTCAGTCCGCCGTCCACTACATCCAATCAAGCGCATGGGCAAAGAATCAGATCGGCAGTATTCGTGTGTGGAAGCTGAACAACGCACGCACCGTAGATGGTCTGGCCTGTGATGGACGAAGCCAGATCGCTGGCCAGGAACGCGGCCAGAGAGCCCACATCTTTGCCCGTGGCGTTCCTCTTGAGAGGCGAATGCTCTTCTGCGTACTTGCGCATTTTCTGTCACAGGGAAGGCCATTCAGTCAGTGGAGTTGCAGGCCAATCGGTATCGGAGAAGCGTACCGAGATGCCTGGAATGCCTCGCGCCGAGACGGTGTTCATGGGTCCTGGACTCAAGCAGTTCACGCGAATACCTTCGGGCCCCAGCTCATAGGCCAACTGCCTCGCTGTGGCCTCCAGCGCCGCTTTGGCAGGACCCATGACGTTGTAGCTGGGCACAACCTGATAGCAACACCGAGTCAGCTCAAGAGGGGAGAGTCATCGGGTGCGTCATACTAGTACCTTTGAGGCACCAGCGTATGAAAGTGCCAGAACACTGCGATCTCGTGTAGCTGGAATGCCATCCGCTAGCTCGTCGCTGTTGCCAGCAGACAGCAGCGGATGCGCTGCGCGTGTCAGCGCGATGAGGCTGTAGGCGCTAACATCCATGGCTTGGCGCCAGGCGTCAGCCGAGACTGCGAGCGTGCCGCCGCTCGCGAACGTCTCGCGCGGTGCGAACGCAATAGAGTGCACCAGAATATCCAACTCTCCGTCAAACGTCTCGCTGCAGCGCTGCATGAGCTCGGTGATGCTCTCTTCCTGCTGCACGTCGCAGGCGTGGACCTGCAGCGAGCTCTCAGGGCCGTGGACAAACCCGCACGCGTCCACTTGTCTGGCCGTCAGCGGGTCCTTGGAGGCCACCACGACGCTGGCTCCCTGAGACAGGAACGACTGTGTGATGGAGGCTGCCAGCGAGTGCTTGTTCATCAGGCCCACGACCAGCGCCCGCTTGCCGCGCAGCATCATTGTCATGGTCGTCGCTCAATGATTGATGATCATCTCTCAGTAATCCATAATTATTAATGTGGTGCACCTAAATCCAGGATGCGAATTGCTCGAGACAGCGTTTCTGACATTTTCGACTGTCGCAAACGGACGCGATCCACGAGAAAAAGACCCGAACATGCTCCAAACTTTCGGTGTTTGCTAATCTACCCAGCGCACTGGAAATCCATGGGTACTTTGAGAATTTCGGCCTGAATAGGCCCACATTTCAGTTTTTGAGTGGTGCCGGATCTATCAGAACCATCATGAGCACCAGCGCCGCCCCCGTGGACATCGATGGCCTGCGCGCGACCGTGACGCGCCAGGGTGCGCTCGTGCGCGAGCTCAAGCAGAGCGGCGCGGCCGCGGACGCCGTCAAGGCCGCCGTGGACCAGCTCAAGGCGCTCAAGATCTCGCTGGACCAGGAGGTCGCCAAGCAGGGCCCCGAGCTCGACGGCCTGTCCAAGAGCGACAAGAAGGCCATGGACGACCTGCTCATCCGCAAGATGTTCGTGGTGCCCTCGTTTGAGATCTACGGCGGCATCGGCGGCTTCTACGACTTCGGCCCGCCGGCCTGCGCGCTCAAGGCCAACCTGCTGCGCGCGTGGCGCAAGCACTTTGTGTTTGAGGACAAGCTGCTGGAGGTGGAATGCACGAACCTCATGCCCGAGATCGTGCTCAAGACGTCCGGCCACGTGGACCGCTTCACGGACCTCATGGTCAAGTGCACCAAGTCGGGCGAGTGCTACCGCGCCGACAAGCTGCTGGAAGACCACGTGGAGAACCTGCTGGACAAGGCCACCAACATGAGCGCCGAGGAGCAGGAGAAGCACCGCCTGCACGCCACCATGGCCGAGTCCTACTCGCCGGCCGAGATCCACGCTGTGTTCCAGGAGTACGGCATCAAGGCCCCCGGCACGGGCGCGGACCTGAGCATGCCCATCCCGTTCAACCTCATGTTCCAGTGCCAGATCGGCCCTGAGGGCAACCTCATCGGCTACCTGCGCCCGGAGACCGCCCAGGGCATCTTCCTCAACTTCCGCCGCCTGCTCGAGTACAACGCCGGCAAGGTGCCATTCGGCTGCGCCCAGATCGGCAGCGCGTTCCGTAACGAGATCTCTCCTCGCGGCGGTCTCCTGCGTGTGCGCGAGTTCCAGCAGGCCGAGATCGAGTACTTTGTGAACCCCAAGGACAAGTCGCACCCTAAGTTCCACACGGTCGCGGACCTCAAGCTGTCGCTGCTGACCAAGACCAACCAGCTCACGGACGGCAAGACCGTGCAGATGAGCTGCGCGGACGCCGTGGCCAAGGGCATCATCGCCAACGAGGCCCTGGCGTACTACCTGGCCCGCACGTACCTGTTCACGCAGAAGATTGGCATCGACAACAAGCGTCTGCGTTTCCGCCAGCACCTGGACACCGAGATGTCCCACTACGCCACGGACTGCTGGGATCTCGAGATCAAGATGAGCGCCGGCTGGGTTGAATGCGCTGGCCACGCCGATCGATCGTGCTACGATCTGACGGTGCACGCCAAGAAGAGCAAGGTCGAGATGGTCGGCACGCACAAGTTCGACGTGCCCGAGAAGCGCAAGATCGTGGAGATCAAGCCCAACAAGGGCAAGATGGGCCGTTCGTTCAAGGCCGACCTGGCGACCATCAACGAGGCGCTGGAGGCCCTCAAGGCCGACGTTGAGCGCGCGATCGCGTTTGAAAACGACCTGGCCACGAAGGGCGAGGCTGTCATTGGCCCTCTCTGCGACGGCAAGACCTTCACGCTCACGCGTGAAATGCTCGCCATCAAGGTGGTGGAGAAGATGGTCAGCGAAGAAAAGTTCATCCCGTCGGTGATTGAGCCCTCATTCGGCGTCGGTCGTATCCTGACTGCTGTGTTTGAGCACAACTTCTCGACTCGCGAAGGTGATGAAAAGCGTGGCGTGATGTCGTTCTCGCCGCTGATTGCGCCCATCAAGGTGTCCGTCCTTCCGCTGAGTAGCAACGCCGCCTTCCAGCCGTTTGCCGATGAGCTGGAAGCCATTTTCGCCGAAGAAGACCTCGAGTGCAAGGTGGACTCTTCGAGCGTGGCCATCGGCCGCAAGTACGCCCGCGCTGACGAGCTCGGTATCCCGTTCAACGTCACGATCGACTTCGACACGGTCAAGGATCGCGTGATCACGCTGCGTGAACGCGACTCCACGTCGCAGGTGCGAATCCCGATGAGCGCCATTGGCGCTGAAGTGCGCGCGCTGGTGCTTGGCAAGGCCTCGTGGCAGGACATGCTCTCGTGCTACACGGCTGTGACGCCGGCTGCGGAAGAATAAAGCGTCTGCTGATGCAGTTCAGTGATAGGAAGTGTCATGCATTGTCTCTCAGAATGAAACGTGTCTTGCATGTACCTACATATATGTTGTCTACTAAGTACTTGTGCTTGCCTGTGTTCATGTAGTTCAGGGCCAGGAACTCCACACATGCTCAAGAGCTGCTCTATTGGTCCGTCATCAGGTGGGTCAACCATACCTCCGGAGCCACTCCAGCACACCAAAGTGGCCATTGCGCTTCGCCTGGGCTATGGACGCTTCATCACACTCCAATCCATAATGCCGCAGCAAAAAGGCCAGGATTTCCACATGACCATTCGATGCAGCCAATTCGACTGCGAGTTGGGAGCAGCCTTCCGTGCGATGCGCAGCCAACCATTTCACAACTTGAATGTGGCCACGCGCAGCTGCTTGGTCCATGGCAGTTCTGGTGCACCCTTCAGAGCGATGCGAATGGAGATACCGAACCACGTGCAGATGCCCATTGGCAGCTGCCTCGTCCATTGCAGCGACAGTGCAGCCTTCCTTGCGGTTCCCGTGCAGCCATTGAACCGTCGATAGATATCCGTTGGCAGCAGCTCCGTCCATAGCAGCCTTGGTGCAGCCCTCAAGCCGGTGATCATGCAGCCATTCCACGACCAGCAAGTGGTTATGGGCGGCCGCCTTGTCCATCGCGTGTGTGGAGCATCCGTATCTTGGGTGCTCGTGCAGCAGCCGCACGATCTCCAGATGCCCGCTGGCGGCTGCGTTGTCCATGGCCTCGTTCGTAGAGCGAATATTATGGCCACAGAGCCATCGCATCATGCTCAAGTGGCCGTGATAGGCGGCTAGTTGCATCGCAGTGCGGCTGCTGCGGTAGCTCAGTGCCCCCGTGTGCTCAATCAGCGTCTCCAGGAGCTCCACGCTGCCAATGCTAGCGGCACTTTGGATGGCTGCGCTGATCCAAGCGTCTCGGCGCTGGGGATTCGTCCAGGAAAAGTTGGTCAACAGCCACCGCACGACGTCCACGTGGTCCTTCGTGGCCATGAGCTGGGCCGGATCGGCGAATACTTTGGACGGGAACTCGTCCTGCAGCCATTGCAGCACATCCAGTCGGCCGTAGCATGCTGCCAGGGCCAGAGTCTCTGTGCTCACGCTGGCTATTCGCTGCTCGTGAAGCCACTGCATGAGCTCTACATGACCATGCATGGCCGCCTGGTCCATAGCACCCATCCAGATCAACTGGTAGAGATCGTCATGGGCGTAGACCCACTGGATGAACTGGAGGTCTCCGGCCCTGGCCACGACAGCCATGTCGATCTGAAGCCTCTGCGATGGCTCTTGATGATGGTGCAGCCAATAGATGATCTCTGGGTGGTTGCATTCCACTGGAAGCACCGCGCCAGCGACGGACTGGGCTTTCCACTGGAACAGCCACTGCACGACATGCAAGTAGCTCTTGTCGGCTGCGATCTGGAAGATGGACGGTGCCACGTCATCATGACCAGGCAAGTACACATCCATCCACCACTGCAACATGGCCACATCACCCTGCGTCGCTGCGCGTCGGATGCCGTTCTGGAACCGCGAACGGCGTTCGTCGTCCGAGAGAAGCCCGCCGATCTGTTCTTGCGCCAGCAGGCGGTTCATCAAGTGCACTCCTGCAAACGGCGCTACGGCCGCGCGCTCGAGCGTGTACTTGCAGGACCAGTCCAGGTAGGAAGAGACCGACCCCAGGATATGCGGCAGCGCAGCCAGCGGCGACCCAGCAACAGAGAGCGCTGACGCCACGCATGTCAGCGGGTCTGGCACCATGGCGACAATCACTCTCTGCACGACCAGCTCACATCCCTGATTTAGGTACACCACATTAA
>JAADVF010000323.1:0-30483 GCA_023334555.1 Elongisporangium undulatum
GGCCGCAACAACGGCGTGACCATCACGGGCTGCAACATCCACAACCAGGACGACTGCCTGGCCATGCAGTCCAGCTCCGACACGACCTTCTCGTACAACTCGTGCACGGGCGGTCACGGTATCTCCATCGGCTCGCTCGGCGGCTCGGTCGTGGACTCGACCACCACGGTCTCGGGTCTCGTCGTCAAGAACAACAAGATCATCAACAACGACAACGGCATCCGCATCAAGACCATCACTGGACTCAAGGGCATGGTCTACAACGCCACGTACACCAACAACGTGCTCACGAACGTCAAGAACGCCATCGTGATCCACTCGGACTACAGCAAGTCCGCCGGCGGCTACACCGGCAGCGCCACGAGCCTCGTGACCATCAAGGACATCAAGATCAACGGACTCACGGGCACTGCCACCAACAAGTGGGACATCGTGGCCAACCCGTCTGTGGTCTCGGACTGGACGTTCACGGGCGTGACGGTCACGGCCTCCAAGACGGGCTCGTGCAAGGGCCAGCCCAGCGGCGTGACCTGCAACTAAGCATGCGCGCACGCGCGTATCTCTATGGCGAGCAGACCGCGCTTGCTCTTTCATGAGATGCTGTCGTCTCGTCCATTCCGCCCTTTCACTGCTTGTATAGGCATATGCACATGAGAAGGTTTGCAGATGCCACTTCTGGCAAGATGAAACCGTCGACAGGCATGACACACACATAATACATGCTAATGAAGAGGTTTTATTGAACACAAACTGATCGATGCATTGATCGACCAGAAAACTCCACAGTACAGGGAGGCAGATGCAGTGCGCGATCGCACATGCGAGAAGAAGAGTGCGTTCTCAGTGGATCTGGATCCACCACGTCCGTCTGCCACGAGCACGACGTGTCCTAGAGCGACGGATCCTATCGCTTTGGGACCACGTTGCTTCTGAATGTGGAGTGCAAACTTCAAAAGGGCAACAGCGAAGGCGATATATCCATATAGAGCATCGCTTTTCACATCAGGCAGCTGCCCAAAGAAGAAGATCGAGCGATCAAAATAGAATTTGCACGTGGATCAGAACCAGAGGCCTTTTGGGCGCGTGCTCAAGTCCATGGACGAAATTCCGAGTGCTCTTGCTTACCTCCAGGCCCACAAGCCCGTGCTGATCGGTACAGACGCATGATTTCGCTTCGAGTTACGAAATTCACAACATCTTAAACATGGCATCGTGCTGTTGAATTATATCCTAACTGGTGCAAATGGAGCGTGAAACGCAACGAGGCGATGGAGAATCCCGTCGGTGTGGCTGACATCGCCATGAGATTCTCGTCCATCTAAAGTCCAGGAGCTCGGCAACTAGTACGCTAATTCATCAAGGGCAAGCTTGTTGCTGGTCCTACGGACAGGGATTGGTAGTAAATTGCTGAACAGTGCGTCCATTTACGTCCTCAAACGAGTGACGGTGGATCCAGTAAAATACTGACAATTATGCATGGGACTTGCTCACGCATATCGTTCCGTTTGCGACCGCGACCGCGATGGTTATGATCAAGGCATTCGAAGTGTCTGCATTTACAGGCCCTGGTTGCCTCACTTTCGCGTCCGAGACCTTCCTGCGGTCGTAATTCTTTTTGTGCTCTATGGACTCGCGATCTGCCCGTTCACATACTGTCTGTCGTATCTCTTCAAGGACCCTAATGCGGCTCAAACGTACATCATCATGGTGAACTGGTATCAGCGGCATCGCCTTGACAGTCGTGTCCTTAAGTCTGGCGCAACATCTAAGAATCAACGGTGCCGGCAAGTTCACGACCAAAAAAATGCTGACGGGCGATCTGTTGCCCACCTCCGGCCGAGCTTCTTTAGGCCGCTTTGATGTTTGGTCCCAGCAGCAGCAGGTCCGACGTTTGATCAGGTATTGCCCTCGATCCGACGCGCACTTTGATGTGCTGACCGTTCGAGAGCATTTGGAGCTATTTGCGCACATTAAAGGCGTCGCGCCAGCCGATCTTGACGCTTTTGCGACTGGCCAGATGCGTCGGATGCATCTAAGTGAACTTGGCAACACGCTCGCTGGGACCTCGAGTGGCGGCAAGAAGCGCAAGCTCTGCGTGGTGATCGCGATGCTCTGTTCCCCGCGGGTTATATTCCTGGACGAACCGTCTACCGGAATGAATTCGGTCTCGCGCCGTACATTGTGGAACGTGATTGCCGAGATGTCCACCGACAGAAAGGAGTCGACCATCGTGCTGACGACCCACAACGTGGAGGAATGCGAGGCGCTTTGCACGCGCGTGGGCATTATGGTGGACGGACGACTACGCTGTCTGGGCAGTGGGCAGCACCTGAAGAACTGCTATGGCGACGGCTTGAAGATCGAGATTAAACTGAATCCAGTGGCCACGAGTGAGATACCCGTATGACCAAAGTATTCGGACCCAGCAATTGGACAGTGCTTTCCACACAGGACCTCTCAAAGGCATGCGAGATAATGGGTCAATATCGTCTAGCCATGCCACAGGTTTCGCGCTAGCGGTGGCCTTGGATCGCGACGGATCGATCTCTGTAACTCAATTCTGCTCGTGGTGGATTGATGAAGAGCGGTTCCATGCGCTGGATTTGTTCGTGAAAGAAGCATTGAAAGACTTGACGGTGGTGGTCGATGATCAGCAGAACGATCTGTGTCGCTTCAAGCTCACGGGCCCCAGTGACGTTCTCAAGTTATCCAACGTGTTTCGGCTGATGGAAGCAGCAAGGACCAGCACAATATTGACGCGTATTCCGTCTCGCAGTCGACGCTGAGACAGCTTCTCAATCCCTTTGTGGCTCAGGAAATAGCTAAGTGAACGTATGACTGTAGGAAGCACGAGTCGACTTTCCTTAACATCATAACCATCTCACCTGTTCATGTGTACGGCGCATTACTCGAAAAAGATGTTGTCAAATTGACTATTGTTACGCATGATAATGGGAAAGTGACGAAAGCGGCTCGATCACGAGTAGCTGGAGCAGAGGCCGCCAGCCGTGCCGTCCGAAGGGATGTAGTAGCAGTGCTTGGTCGTCACACCGCCCTTGGTGGTCGCAGTGTACGACGATCCGTAGCCCCACTTGTCGTCAGCCGTGTGGTACTGCACGTGCAGCCACTCCTTGGACGCCGTGAGCGAGAAGAAGCCGTACTCCTGGCCGCTGAACGACCAAATGTTCTTCACGATAGACGTGGCCTGCGTAGGGATTCCACTGGCCGAGGACTTCTGGATACCACCGCCGGCGCCGTTCTCAACAAAGTGGACACCGAGCGACTCAGCATAGTCGTGCTTCTCGCCGTGCGTGTGCCCATTAATCCAAAGGTGCACGCCCGAGTCCGAGAGGATGTCGAACCACTCCTTCTGGCCTGTGGGGCCGTAGTGCACGTACGGGGAGTAGTGGCTGTTCACGATCTTCCACGTGGCCGTCGAGGCCTTGAGCTTGGCCGCCAACTGCTTGCGCGAGTCATCGGACCAGGCCGTGAACTTGGCCTTGCAGGCGTCGTACATATCGGTGTCTCCGCCGCAGCAGTACTTGTCGCCACGCGCCACGTTGGTGCACGAGGAGTCGTCACCGCCAGCGTAGCCGTAGCACTGGCAACAGATCTCGTTAGCGCCGTGCGTGTCGGCGTCGTTCGAGTCGACGTTGAAGATGTCGATGCTCACACCAGAGCTGCTGTCCTTGATGTTGTACACGTAGAAGTGGTCGTCCAGCACCCATCGATCGCCGTTGGGACTGGTGTAGTTGGACTGCCACGCGAACTTCTTGTCCAGCGCAGCCGTGAGATCCGAGGAGCTGGAGCACTTGGCCGGGCTGCCGCCGCTGGAGCAGATGTAGCTGGCGCCACCGTAGTCGTGGTTGCCCAGCACGTTCACCCAAGGGATATCGGCCAGGTCCGAGCCGGTGTACTTTCCTTCAAAGGTCGTGGCGAAGCGCGTGGCCTGGTCCGAGTCGCCGTCGATGCCAGTCCAGTAGAAGTTGTCGCCGTGGCTGATGATGGCCTTGGGCTTGACCGTGGCTGCGCCGGCCTGCTGGTTCATGAGCTCGGCCACGACGTCTTCGGCGTTAACGTCAAAGTCTGTGTAGGACGAGCTGCGCGTGCAGCAAGAGTCCTTGGCGACCGTGGTGCCCCAATCGCCGATCGCAAACGCCGCGAGAGAGTACGTGGCCTTGACCGGGTTGGATGTGACCTTAGAGACCGTGCCGCTCGTGCCGCTGCCGCTTCCGCTGCTAGTGGACGTGGTGCCGCTGGTGCCACTTGATCCACTGCTGCTGGTGCCACCGCTAGTACCATCCGACGTGGACGCGGAGCTAGACGAGCCCGAGGCCGAGGCCACGACCACGCCCACGATGGCGCCGGCCACGGCGCAGACCACGACGATGCCGATCAGCAGCATCTTGCGCTTCTTGGACGTGATGACCGACGCTTCGGCCGCTCCTGCTTCCGACATGACTGCTGGGTAGACTCTCTCTGGCTTCGGGGGCTTGAGCTTGAGAACGCGGATCTGCAAGTGGCGATGATGAACAAAAGCGCAACCACCAAAACCTCATCCATGAAAAATCAGATCCTGATTTTATCCAGGTGATTTGCATGGGAATAAGGTGCTGCACATGAAAGAGGGCGATAAAACAGACGGATTCGGGTGGATTAGTGTGGAATACATGAAAATAGGAGATTTGCGATGGGTTCACACGCGAACGTGCGTGCGTCTTATGCAAAATGGAATGGACGTGGCAGAGATGAAAGTTATAAGGACACGGGGGGGATTGCATGAGAACAGCACAGGCTTGAAGAGATCCCATGGATAGATACTGACGGGCGCAGTCAGCCTGTTATACAGTGATAGCCTGCAAATGTCTCCGTAGGCATTAACAGTGCTGTCCAGCGGCAATGCACGATCACATGGCAGTCCCTCTCGGACCAGAAACAACCAAACGAAAGCACGATTACGATCTCGCAGAATCGTTCTCACAATAGCGAAATCACATGAGCGCTGGTCTCTGGAAAAACGTGGTGGACAATCCACAGATTGAAGCACCCGCACTGTCCTGGTCACTATTTATATCATGCTTGTAGAGAGGTCCAATCAAATACAGCAAGGACGTTGTGATTGGTGGAGAGATCCCGATATCGGGATTTTGCGTTTGAGAATATTGCCACATCACTAGTTATCGTATTTTTAGCAAAAGGCACCATGGACGCCAACCGAGAGCGCATCGAGCGTGCGCGGATCAAGAACCTTGAGTACATCCGAGCGTAAGCAGTGGCCGGGCGCTCTGAAGGCTGTGTTGGACTGGCAGCTGATCTGCTGCTGCTTGCTGTGGAGTAGACAGGACGAGCAGCGCGCCAGACGAGAGGCTGATGAGCTGTTGGCCTCCATGGCGGCGACGGCCGGCGTGCGCGTGCAGTCAGAGGGCGGGAATGCTGGGAAGAAGCCGCTCGTGTCCGCAACAGCCACGCCCAAGAACACGAGCGTGTACGTCACGGGCCTAACCACGTACATGGCGTGCAAGCAGCTTGGTGAGTGGGGGAAAGGACGCAAGTGCATTAGCAGTTGAATGGCGATGGCTGATGGGGGATTGTAGAGGGCATGAGCGCCAAGATCGGCAAAGTCAAGCGCATCAAGTTCTACAAGGACGAGCGTGGCGGCTTAAAGGTACTAGAAGATTCAGCAGCACGAGAGCCCTAAGATGCTCAAGCCTGTCTCGTCCTGTGGATATGCGTAGGGAGATGCTGTGGTGACATTCGGGTCCCACGCAGCAGCGGAACGCGCCATCGAGAGGGTAACGCATCGCAGTGCTGCTTGTCTTTTGCCCCTGCGGCTCTGCTATCCCTAAGCCGAGAGATGACCAACTGCGCTCTGTGATCCATTCAACTGCGTCAGTTGAATCACTTGGAGATCAAACCAGGCGTGATTATCAGGTACGAGAAGATGTCTCTCTCGAGACTCATTTGGCTGCATTGGACGTGCATCAAACAGCTCTTGACATCTTGTCACAGCGCTGCGGCAGCCGACTTTGGCAAGCAAACAACGCCAAAACCACAGTCTGCCCCTGAGAATTCAATGGCTCCAGTGGCAGCTGAAGCGCCTGTTACCACCATCAGCAATGACCTCCCGGCTCGGTTGTTCACCACTAGTGCCGCTATCGATGACACTACCAAGGGGGCGACAGGAGATACAGCAGAGCTAGTTGACACAGCGGAGATAGCCAAGGAAGAGCGCCTGGATCTGCCGTCTCGATCCATCATTCTGCAGAATATCTGGGACCCGTTGGAGCCGCAGGACAACACGGCTGCATTTGTGGCCGAGCTGGAAGACGACATGCGCTCGGAGTGCAGCAAGCATGGGCCCGTGGAGCATGTATGTGACCCTGCCTTTCTCATTGTGTTGGGCTATTAGCAGCAGAAGGCTCACGGCATTATGTTTCGCATGCATACCAGGTGCATATTGTGGCCAACGGCTCGGTGGTTGTTCGCTTCCAGGCCTTGGCGAGCGCCATCAAGTGCCTGCAGGTCATGCACGGCCGTTGGTTCGCAGGGCGTCAGATCCAGGCAAGCTTTGACCCGTCCACGCCGGAAGAACCTGAGGACGAAGACACCAAACTTGAAGCCTTTTTGGCCTCGATCGGCTGAGTCCTTTCGCTATTGTAATACAAAAGGCTTCCGTTGGATTCAAGTTGGCTGGAAGTAGTCGTCGAAGATAACAAAGTTGTTGGGCTGTGGGAAGAAATCGGTCAGCTGTGCGTGCTTGCGCAGGAACGCGAAGAGCTTGGGCGACGGCCTGTCGTAGGCCAGCTGCTGTGCCTGCTTCTGCTCGGCCTGTTATTTGGTTGGGATTAAAACACACGCGTTTAGTTGGTTCTCTCAGTCGCTGGCCACTCGCAAGTCAATGGATCCGACCTGCAGCAGTGCCTGGAAGAGCTTGAGGCCGAGACCGAGACGCTGGCAGCTCTCATCCACGTAGAAATCCAAGACGCAGAGCGTATCCATTTCTCGGTACTCGCCCTTGCGGTTCTGAAGCACCAAGTGAGCTCAGGCGGCTTGCAAAAGTGACGCAAGACTTGACTGTGTGAGTGTTGCTTACCACGTAGAAGAGATGCTTGACACCGGTCTTGAGAAACCCCACGGGCTGGTGCTCTTCTATGACAACGTAAAGCCGCTGCGATTGCGCTGCTGCGCTTGCAGTGAAGAGCGCAGTCGACGTGATCGCACGTGAAAGCTCCTGGGCCTGGACATTTCAAAGGCAGCGTATTAAGCAACCACCGCCAACGCATAGCGTTTACCAACCACTCGAGCTTCATACCACAGCCGATCTCTCGCCCAGTCTGTCAATCGCAGCCGCAAGCTCCACGTCGTTCGCCAGCAGCTCCGCATTGGCCACGATCCGGATCGCCATGCCCTTTTGGGTGTATAGGTCCAGCCATGTACCACTTCCAATGGTACACATATTGGTACAACCGTGGCACATATTCCAAATCGTTCGATAATGGGGGCCGAAGCATCCAAGCCCATGGCGCCAGCGACGGCCGTGAACCCATGCCAGCCGCAGATGGACGCGTACATCAAGTGAGTGGGCTGACAGACTGTCTGTGTGGCAGAGAGTAAGCGAGCTGAACGGGTGACCGAATGGCTCCAAATTAGATGCGTGGAGGCCAAGAACGCGGCCACTGGTGGTCTGCGTGACGGCGACGAGTGCGAGGACGAGGTTGCAGCCTACCGCGACTGCCGCGCCAAGCTCAAAGAGGCGAAGAAGAAGCAGCAGCAGGGTTGAGCCCACGCTAATCCGAGAAACCCACCATAGAACATTCGAAACAGCTCTCATATTCATCCTCGTCTCTCTTTCCTGAGCTCCTCGCCCTCTATTGTCTCAATACCGCAGCGTGCGCACTGCACGAGCCTACTACCATGTCCACTCAATCCATTCTGACCTTCGTCAGCCCACCAGCACCTCGCGCGTCGATAAATTAAAGTCCGCGTTGCTGTGGCCGCCGTAGCTGCTGGCCGGCGCGTCCATGCGTGGCTGGTAGAGCGCTGGGCCGCTGTATGGTCCGGCGTTCATAGTCAGCGGCGCGCTGCCGTTGAAGCGCGATGGCGTGGCGACCCCACGGTCGCTATGGTACCGGGGTCCATTGCTGCGCGGCCGGCCGCGCGAGAGCACTTGAATGTCCACGGGCAAAAAGGCTTCAGGGATCAGGCGGTCCGAATTAGACAGGATGGATGCCACGGACGAGTCCGTGGTCACCGACATGGACCGGGACCGGTTGCTGCCGATGGAGTCCTGGTTCTGCTTCATCTGGTCAAACATCTAGACAGCGAGAGTGAGTCCATGAGCTCATAAAGGCAGCCATAATGAAGCCACTGGCTGGGGAACCGTACCTGTCGATCGTCGTCGGGACGGCTGGGGCCCAGGCCGCACATGGAGAGCGTGGCGCCCATGGCAGAATGAGCACAAGATACCAATGAAGATGAAGGAGTGCGCGAGAGCCAAGAGGAAGAACAATCTCACTCTCTCTACCACCGCCGCCCGTCCGTCCGACGTCACGCGCCGCGCTTGTACGGTATGTCTTCCGAAGAATTAGCGGCTCCCCGAACAGCCACTTTGCCCAGATGGGAATAATAATTAATTACGGAAATGAGCACGGGTTCTCGCTCTGGCGTGCCTTTGCTTGAGCCATCTGGTAAGTACGTTTTACAAAAAAGCAGATGAGGGAGGATGGAGGGAATTGGGGTTTTAACACATTATTTCGGAGGGGGGTAAAAAGGGAAAACGCTAATGATGGCGGTCATGAAGCACCCAAAGCCCAGCAGTGGTTGTCCAGATGACATCATTGGGTTTTATGCCTATTTGGCTCATTGGAAGTGCTTTTGAGCCAGCCGCACATGAATATGGCTTTTGCTGTTTCATTGTGTACTGTATTGGAACCCAACGTGTCCGGTTTCTTCAGTCTTGTGGCAGATGCACTTTACTGTACGTGGTCAGCTCAGCTGTGGTGGTGGTGAAAGACCAAGAGGTTTCGTGGGGCGCAGGCAGTAGCCACAATCCGATCTGTACGTAAAGCTGCGCGATGATACCGTACATGATACGATGAGGTGGGTAGAAGCTCTGGACTGAAGTTGCCACACGCCTTTGTAATGTGGCGCACACAGCCCAAGCTGAACGGCTACTGACCCTGGTAATTGAGTCAGAACGGTGTTCGTTCGTGTCTCTGGATATCTGAGAACTTTCGCTGGTTCTTGTAATACGGCCATGGCCTTGAGGCACACCAGGTCAGTCTCCCCACTAATTTTTCTGTGGATGGAACGATGAGGGGGAGGAGGAGGAGAGGAGCATGCGGAGAACAGAGGACGTTGAAGTGTGGACACCACAAAAACAGCGAAGAATAAGCCAATGTCCCTCCACAATAAAGTTTTGGAGGTCATCATTATCAGCAGAGTCGCGATCTGACTCACGAAAGTGAGAGGAGAAACGCACAGGCAGTAGCATTATTATGTATCGCCACATCGTCCGGTTGTTATCCATGAAACATGACGAAAGAAGACACCGAGGCAAGATGCACTCGCCATTCTCGTGCTCGGTGCGTCAGTACTGTAAGGTTGTGCGATTGGATTTGCACTGGTGAGAATTACAACCCAGCACTGCGACTGGGCAAGTCGAAGGAAGCCAATCGCAATGAAAACCGCATCTGAGCGCAGATCTCAACAGAGTGAAGAGTCGATATCTCCAGTTCGGATACAGGCTCTTCCGCATCATAGAAACGACGTCTTCGAAGTCAAAATGTCTGGTTGACAGACCAAGATGTTTGGGTTTTACAAGTGCTCTCATTTAGCAGCCCAGAATCCGATGGTGTGCAAAACCTCGTAGCATGCTTGCCACAAGGCTGTCGGATGTAATATCCAGCGCGAGAGTCTGTGTGACATTATCCCATCATTTCCATTCATCTGGCAGTCAGTTGCTCGTGCCTCTTGGTGACAGTTTGAACGTCTGATTTCCATAAATCAACATGGGTTATTCGTTTTTATGGGTTGTCAGGGTTGCCCGGAGAGGAGGAAGGGGAGAGGAGGCAGACCCGCAGAAAAGCTGGTGGTACATTTGTGAGAGGTCTCCTCGGAAGCGTCGAAGAAAGAAAGAAAATGCAGAAAGCTTGTGACATCTATGTGTCAACTGAAAATTTACTTGTATCATCCAGACCAAGATCTCGGGTTTATCCCTTCTTATCCCACGTAAAACCTTGGGTGAAATACATATATTGAAATCACCCAGACAGTTTTATACTCAATCAAGAGGCCAATCACCCGGATTTGCAGCTGCTGTTGAACCTCGGCAGCATAAATATACGTACGTGCGTTTCTAAATAAAAAATGGGATCGGGTGCGGGGGAGACCGCGTGGCTATAGAGCAATAAGCAATTGTGGCACGGCTCAGTTGACCATATTTATCGTCCCCATCAAGTGATTCCCGCCCATCCATCCATCCATCATCATGGGCGATCCGAACAGCATGACCATGGCCATGGCGCCGTTGGCCCCCAGTCTCAAGAAGCACAAGCCAGTGCGCGGCAAATGGGCAGCGCTCGTGCTGCGGGACCGTCACCGCGACGCGTCTCCGCCGGCGACCGCTGATCGCCACGTGCACTTCACGGAGCAGTTAGAGGAGGAGTTCGAGCGGCCAGTCGCGACGCCCGAGGAGAAGGCCTGCTGCCATTATTCTATGGAGGAGCTGGACGCCATGCTGGCGCGCGCCAAGCAGTACGGCGAACCGCTGGAGGCGCGTGTCGCTGCGCAGCCGCACGACACGATCTTCGAGCAGGGCTTTCTCAGCTTCCCGGTCTTCCTTCACCACAAGCGGTACTACTGCCTGCTGCGCAACCACCAGCAGCTCATGTGCTACTCGTCGCCCACGCACGCGGCCAGCAACACGCATGTCAAGGCCCAATTCACGGTCGCCAAGGTCGAGGACTGTCAAATGATGCGCATGGACGCGCAGATCAAGCAGTTCGGCGCGCATTTTCCGCCCAAGCTGCCGTTCATGCTGCGCATCACTAAGGCCAACGGCGATCACGTGATTGTCACGGCCGACTCGCGCAGCGCCAAGCGCAACTGGATGCGCACCTTCATGCGCATGCTGCCGCCCACGGGCTGCATTGAAAAGTCCGAGCGCATGAAGCGCGCCGCGCAGGCCACGCGGAGGCGCGTGAGCCTCTAGATTGCTAGCAGCTAAAGTAGTCATAGTACCATATCTATCTAGAGAAAATTCCCATATCTCGCCTATTTCCCATATTGAACAGTCTAAGACTTGGCCCATAATGTAGCCATCTCTTCCATTCCTCATGCCTGGTCTCTTCTTGTTCTGTTTGGGATCGAGCTAGAGGCCGTTGAGCAAGCGGTTGGCAGCGGCTTCAACGTTGTTGTCCGTGGACTGGAGCGCCACCAGCGCGCGTTCTCTATCGAATCCCAGCGCCATGAGCTGCTCAATGGCGTCTTCCGACGGCGGCGGAGGAGGGGCAGCGGCCATTTGCGGAGGAAGCATGCCGCCGCCAGCACCTGGCAGAAGCTGGTCACGGAAGCCCTGACCGTTGGCCATCCCTGCTGGTCCGCCGACGTTTGGACGCAGACCCAGACGGCGCTGGGCTTCAAGAACCCGGCGCTGACGCTGCTGAGCCTGAACACTGGACGGGACGACCTCAAACAGCGGGTGGAAGAGCTAGACAAAAGCAAGTTTGAGCTTGGGGCGGGCAAGAGATGGAGCTCTGGACAAACACACGTACGCCAAAGAGCGAGTGCACGAAGGACGGAAGACGCAGCTTGGACACCGGCGTGGAGCTAAAGAGGAGCCCAATCAGAGCACCAGGAACGAAGCTGAGCAGAGTGCGTGGGTCGCGACTGAGCATCTGCATTCGTTGGTCAGTGGATCATCGCGCTATGTATGTGCTTTGGGATCGACGACGAGAGGGAGGGAGGCGTACGTACCACGAGCAGCATGAGATACGTGCTGGATTTGTCAGAAAAGTGAAGACCCAGGAAGCTGTAGAGACGAGGATGCAGGCGAGGAATGGACTCTGCATGGTTCGATCCCACGAGTTAGCGCAGGCTGCAGGCCAAGCAGCGTGATACGAACAGACTCACTGTAAAAGAAGACCGAGAGCGCGCCGAGGAACGCGTACGGCCCGCCAGGCGACTGGACCGATGCAGACAGCAGCAGGGCAAGATCCAGAGCACCCCAAATGCTCAGTACAAATACTGTGAGGCTGCCGAACTTGCGAGAGCCCATCTAGAGTTCCGATCAAGGGAGGTCAGTTGGGGTCATAAGCAGCGCTGGCGTTGGAGCGTAAACGCACCTGGCGCTCCAACACGCGGAACTGGAAGATCACATAGAGACCGAGCGAGACCGCGAGACCGCTGCGCATACACAAAGCCAGACCCATGAGCCAAGCCGTCGAACGTGGGATGAACACTGACCGCAAGACGCACTGGTGGAATGCGAGCTGATTGGAGAAGAGGCGCCAGTACTGCATGCGCGACCGTACTGCGTCTGCATCTGCTCCAGTCAGTCGTCAGCAAGAGATAAAGGCCCATGAGCTGCCCGCTTTCCGCGCTACTTGTTGTGAATCGCACGTACCAAGCTTCAAGACGGAGCCATGGCCAAAGAGCACGCTGGCCGAACTCGCGGCGCCCACGGCCATCGAGAACGCGTACGTCACGGGCGCGCCATCTACGCACACACAGAGCAGTCGTGTCTCGTTCAGTCTCCGTTCTGCCAGTCCCATCCACCAGCCCACGCAGAGCCCACGCACAGAAGCCGCGCAGGTCGCCGTGCATGTTGATTCCCCAAGATCACACCACGTGGGGAGTAGTGCAGCACCGACTGGGTTACGGTACGTACCCCTCCGTAACCCCCCTGCGCCAAAGGGTTCGCTAGTGGTACACTGTACCACGTTTGACACACCCTCGCTCTGATCGGAACCTTCAGACACGAGAATGATGACGACGCTCGAGCGCGTCCGGCGCTGGAGTGACAGCGACGCGCTGCACCGACGGGCCTACCAGCCGCAGGCGCAGCCCCATGCCGTGGCCACCGTGGAAGGCGCGGCCCCCGGCGTCATCACACGGCTGTTGCGCGCCAAGAGCAACGACAACGGCCAGGCCGCGGCCGCCGAGGACGACGAGGAGCTCCCCGAGTGCGTGATCTGCCTGGACGAGCTGGATCTCGGGCGCGCGCTGTTCACGGCCGAGTGCGGCCACCGGTTCCACTTTAGCTGCCTGCTGGAGAACGTCAACCACGACGAGGCCAACGCGGACAAGTGCCCGATCTGCCGCAAGTCGCAGACCCACTGGCCCGAGCAGACCGAGGGGCTCGTCAAGGCGCACCCGTTCTGCACCAATTGCGGCAAGCGCGGCACGGGCGGCCAGTTCTGCGATGGCTGTGGCCACTCGCTGGCGCACACGCCCACGGCCCAGGAGCGTGCGCGTGCGGCCGCAGCGGCCGCGGCGGCACGCAGCAACGTGGTGGTCGAGTGTCCGTCCTGCCGCATCCGCTGTCTCGTGAGCACCACGGCGCGCGGTACGCTGCAGTGCCCCAATGGACACTTGTTCCAACTGCGCATGCCGCCGCCACCGATGGGCAGCATGCCCATGGGCAACTCGCAACGCAACAGCCTCACGAGCCGCAGCAGTCTTGGCTCCAGCTCCTCTAGCGTCAGCCTTGGTCTCGGCGCTGGCGGCATGCCGCGGCCGGTCATGCGGCAGTGCCCGACCTGCTACACGCGCGTGCAGATGCCTCCGGGCAGCCAGGCTGGCCAGTACATGTGTCCTCACGGCCACACGTTCTTCTTCACGCCCTACTGAGAGAGAGAGACTGAGAGATTGAGAGAATGGTGCATCATGCATTTACAAGATTTAATATTGTCTTCTTCATGTTCGTGACTCATTCTGACGCCATGAAGAAAGAGAGAAAGAGAGCGAAGCTAGGCGTGGGGACCTTGCGAGATGAAGACCTCGCCTAGGAGGAACGCGTCCACGCGCTGCAGCTTCTTGAGCGTGAGATCCAGAGGGTAGTTGTACATCTCTGCGTTTAGCGGCATGCAGTTGGTCGTGCGCTGGTCCACCTGCACATACGTCCAGCACACCGGCACAAAGTCGTCGGCCGCTGCTGTAACAGTCGTGGCTGTCGCAGACGCCAAAGGAGAGACCGTGAGCTCGAACACCACACAGGCACCGTGCGGCAGGTTCTCCAGCGGGGTCTGCATGTGCCAAGTGAACGACCAGAGCAGAGTCGAGTTGAGCGCAAGCGGCTGCATGGACACCTGCTGCTTCATCTCGACGAGGTGCTGCTGCGTATCGAGCACCGACATGATCACGCGAGGACGCACGAGTTCTTGTGGGTTCGCGATACCAATGAGCTCTACGAAAACCGAGACGTACGAGCTATGGCGGATCTTGCCCGGCTGCTTGAGCAAGAACAGCAGCGGCATCTCCTTGTCCTTGTCGGCCTTGGACTTTGTCTTTCGCAACGTTGCATTCATGACTGAGAGCCGAGAGGATGACGCCGACGGTGCGAAGGAGGACGAGGCACAGCCGACGCTCGAGATGGCCTGCTTGGCTAGTGCTGCTTTGAGTCGCTGGACGTCGACTACCTGGGCTTCTGTAAGATCGACAGCGAGCGCACCGCGGTCCAATAGGTGTTTGGCCACGAGTAGATTTTTGGCCTGGAGTGCGCGCTTCAGTGGGTTCTCTCCCTGAGCCGTCATCGCATTCACGTCGGCGCCGTTCTCGATCAGCCAGAGCACAATCTTGACCAGTTCGGCCTCCGCATCGAGTCTTGCTTTACCCGAGGCAGTCAAGGTAGATCCACTACTGCCGATGGTTTCGTCGTTGTTGCCATTGACTGTTAGCGCATGGTGGTCCGTCGTGCTGCTGTTATTGTTGCCGTGGGGGTCCTCACTCTCCGTCAGCACTGAAGCAGAGACGTTTCCGGGCGTCAGCGACGGCGTGACTCCATTCGCATCTGGAAGTAAAACGCCGGCAGCCAGATGCAACGGTGTTTCCCGCCGTGTGGGGGTGTTGATGAGACCGCTGAGCACTTTTCGAGTGGAAAAATCCACAAACTCCAGCTTGCCGTACTTGGACGCTCGGTGCATGGCGAACAAGCGCGACTCGATGGTGGTTGGAATCGTGTGCCGCAAGTGCGCCAGCCAGGTCTGGATCTCGAGCTCGTTATCCGCTGCAAAATACAAACGCCCCTCCTTGTTGCGGCCTTGCAGCAGGTACGGCGAATGGATTTCAAAGGCGAACGGCAGGTCCACACTCTTCTTGAACAGCGCTGCGCGAAGCTCCATGTGCTTGGCGCTTTTGCCTTGCAAAGTCGCTGGCTTGTCGTTCGCATAGTACTCGAGCACTGCGTCCTGGTGCTCATTCACGCGCAGAACCACGAATCGCTTCATCCAACGAGAAGTCTCTCGCTTCTTGCGAAGATAACCACTGAACACGACGCGTGGCGTGAGATCACAGCTCTCGGATTGCTCTGGCCCTTCCGATTTATTCGGAATGCGCTGAGACTGCAATCGGTCTGTGGACTCGTATTGATTGCAGGCAAAGGAGCCAGATGCCACCCGATTAGACGCTGATTTGTCTTGGCCCACGGTACGCAAGACGGGCTCCGGAATCTGACGCACTTGCTGCAGCAACCACTTGGCCATATCGTACTGTCCATTAGCACAGGCTTCATGGAAGGCTGTGTTACCGATGCCATTGCGCAGCCAGAGCAAGTCTTGCTTGGGTGTCATCGTCATGCTTTGCTCGAGCATGTACTTGACCACATGCAGATCTCCACAGCTCGCCGCATGGTGGAAGAGCGTATTGTATCCGAATAATCGTGGGCGAAGATTGAAAAACAGCGCAGGCTGTTGTCGAAGCTTCTCCATGCGCCGATCCGAGTCCTCCATCTTGGTGTGCTGAGACCAGCTCGTCGTACATGACCCAGCAAGATTGGCTCGCTGGGAGCCAAAGAGACTGGCGACTTCAATAGCCCAGCGATGAAGTCGAGCGTACCGACGCCATGCGCGCTGAACACGCTTGGTTGAAGTGCGCAACTGGCGATATTCCTTGCTACGTAACCAAGTTTTCGCACAATATTGTAGCCGCGTGGCGCTCTGTTTGATGACCAAATACCGGCAGCGGACAACCCATCCACGCATCACATGTTGGAGCATTTTCACCGCACGTTTCCGCTGATCCGATCGCCGTTTGGCCAACAGTTGACGCCGTCGACTCTGTACATGGACCACAAGCTGACGTGCGTACAAATACTGCTTCCGCACTCTTGACTGGCGTACTAGAGCTTGCAGCGATACGATTCTTTGCTTGAGCATCTTGAATTTGCGTCGCTGCAGAAACTGACGAATAAACGCCGCGAGAACGACTGAGGCTGACTTTTGAAGCAGGAAGGCTCGCCGAGAGACGAGAGCACGGTATTCCGCCTGGATACGAACACTTGCGCGACGTTGTTGCAGGAATACCCGTCGACAAAGCGCCATCCGATACCAGCACTGGATTGTAAGCGTTGAGCGGTCCTTGAGTTTGCGCAAACGCTCTGCAGCTGTGCGTACGAGAAATCCGCGCACATGCCGTTGCACTTGGACAGCTGCCTTGGTCTGCTTGGCCCAGCAAACGAATCGCTTGTGCGTAAGAAAGCGCAGGGTAGAGCGAAAGATCATATTTGCAGCATTCTTTTGCCGCTGGTACGTAGTCTGGAGCATAAACCGTCGAAAATGAGCTTGAGCTTTGACAGCCGCTCGTCGCATTCTTGTGTAGCGCACTCGAGCGATGCACATGCGCCAGAGCGCCTGGAAAGAGGTCATACCACGCTTCATGATCTGGTATTTCCGAAATGCCAGCCGGCAGCGAACCAGTTTGGATTGAATGGTGATAGCTTTCTGCTGCTGGAGCGACACGATAAACGACTCCAACTTCTCGATTTGTCCGTAGCGTAAGAATATTTCCTGCTTGCCCATGGCGAAGATCTGCTTTTTGGTTTCCGTATCGGTCGAAATGGTATCCGACTCTAGCCAGTCCTGAGCAATGCACTCACAGGCGCTCTTAAGAACCTTCTGGTCGCTACGTGTAGTAGCCACCGAGTATTTCTTGATAACAAGCGGCCAGTACCGCTCGAAGAAAAGATCATAGCGCTTGCGAATTGGGAATCCTTCTTGGCGGATCCGAACGACTTCAAGCACGCCGCTGTAGATCAACTGATCGCGCACGAGTTCGCAGCTGAACCCACCAGGAAACTTGAGATTATTGGGCTTGATGCACTTAATATAATTCGGCGTCGTGCTCCAGAGAACATCCATGAGCTCCGTGAGCTGCGTGCGGAATCGACTCGAGACAGTCGAGGTGCCTGTTAACGAAGCGCTTTTGCTTTTCGAATTCGAGGGACCCGAAGTCGCTACTGGAGCGCGCTTTTGCGGCTTATTCGCCTCACCCACTGAGCTAAACATGGCATGCAACAACGGTTGCGCACTCCGTCGCAGAAGATCAAGCAGATCGTCATGCAGATTGTCCGTATTCTTGGCGATGAAGTCCTGAATATCATAAGTGACCTCACCGGCGTAATGCCGAATTATAAACTCATCGCACTCGAATCTTGGCTTGGCGTAGTTCGCGTGCTTGTCCAGGTGATTACCGTGATAGATCGTCAAAAGCTGCTTGTCCGTGGTCTTCCGTTTGAGCAGCATCTGTTCCTCAAGAAGTGGAAGAAGGCCCATGGGCGGCTTCTGGATCAGATCCAGACACAGCTGATTGTCCTTAAACTCCACGATCGAGAACGCGATGCCTTCTTGAGCATAGCGCTCCTGCTCCAGAACGAACACATGCTTGTTGAACTGCTGCTGTAAAGTCTCGTTCGTAAAATTGATGCACAGCTGCTCGAGACTGTTCTTCTTCATGACTTCAAAGCCGAAAATGTCCAAGATGCCAATGAAAGCTGCTGTCGAAGCCGCTTTCGGCTTTCCCCTTTGTGTTACCATGGAAGACGGAGTAGTAGTTCCACTGGCTTCAGCCGTTTGCTGTTTAGCGCATGCGTTAATGCGCTGGATCAGGTGGTGGAACAACTCGCCATAGAGATACTTGCAGAACGCATTCAGCGCATTTTTCGCCTGCTCCGGAGACAGTTTCAGCTCCAGGATACTGCCTCGCCCTGTGATTGTAGTCTGCGTGACCATTTTCTTGGCGAATTCGCTCGGGTCAACCCCCAGCAGCAATGACACGTGCTCGAGATCTACTCCTTGGTCAGCTTCGGGGAACACCACGGTCGTGATCTCTTCTGCATTGTTCGCTCCATTTTCAGGCTTGATTCCTTCAAAGCCCACATTGCCCAATTGCAAAATCACGGCCAGAATCTCAAACATCGGTTGCTGGAAACTGGCATGATCCATTCCGAGCTGACCCAGGCAATCTCGAAGCTGCGTGAACTCAGCCGCGTCATCCACGCCGTCGATATCTACGCACTCACCATGCGTGAGGTAGGTATAGTTCCACCCATCACTCTGCAGCTTGAGCTTCTGCTGGTCGTGTACGCCGAGCGTGGTCAGTCCCGACAATAGCTGGTAGAAGATGTGGTAGTTCCGCTCGTTGGCCTGCGGCATCACGAGCCGCGTCTTCTCCAGTAGGAAATGCCGGATCGACACGCCGGCCATGCGTCCATCGCCATTATAATGGATCTGAATGTACTTACCAAAGCGACTCGAGTTGTCATTGCGTGAGGTCTTGGCATTGCCAAAGGACTCCAGGATCAGGTTTGACAGCACCACGCACTCTTCAATGCGTTCATGCACGCCGCCGGACGCCTTGGCGTTAGTCGGGTTGCTTCCAGACGCGCCCTTGCTGGCTGTCGCGAGGTACTTCATGATGTACTTGGACGCCTCGGTCTTGCCTGCACCACTCTCGCCACTGATCACAATAGATTGCGGGCAGCTCGTACCCGTGATCGTACCCTTCATGCCGGCGTATGCCTTCTCGGCGATCGTGAACAGATGCGGCGTGGACGTCGCAGAGCTGCTGCTGTTGCTATTGCTGGCGCTCTCAGCCTTTTGCCGCTCCATGAAGCCCGTGACATCGTATAGCAGCGGGATGGACTTGTACGGGTTGATGGACAGCAGTATGTCGGCCGTGAATGTGTAGATCTTGTCGCTCTCGAACCGCTGGCGCAGGACATTCAGCAGCGGCGCCTCGTGCATGTTATTCATCAGCGCGATGTCATCGTGGTCCACGATATGTGACGCATCGAACGTGAATAGCTTGTCTACGGTCAGCGTCTGCACCTTCTCGTCGGCCGCATCCGGCAGGTAGACCTGCGCGCTCTGCAGGTTGCTGGCGATGCTCTGCACTTCGCCGATGCGCCAGAGCAGCTTGGCGTCCGCGACCCAGACCTGGTGGCCGACCTGCAAGTGCGCAGCGTTCACTTGGCCCAGCACCGGTAACGCAGGCCCGGCAGCACTGGCTGAGCTGTTCGCATTGGTTGCACTTGCGACGCCGGGCTTGGGGCATGGAGAGCGCGCGATCGGCGCTCCGCTGCGGAACATGATCCACACAGGCGGATGCGCAGGAGAGCGAGCTAAAGGACGAGGCCTGTGAGTGGGAGTGAGGCGGCGGTTGGCCAGAGCCACGCGCTAATTAAAACGCGCCAGATCGGTCGGTCCCCATGAGCCCATGGCCCTCTTGATGCCGCGAGTGGTTTCGAAACGGAAACTCTACCGGTATTTCTCAAAAGTATGCTGTCTATTTAATGTAGTACATGAAACTTATGAGGTCTATAGATGTAATATATTCCATCCACACGATCTGATTCCAGAATGGGTACACATTGAAGTTGCCCTTACGCAAACGCCGCAGCGTTTGGCGGCGGCGTGAGTTGGTTCCAGAGCTTGAGGAGTCTGTCGGTGGCCTTGGATTCCAAATACACGATCGCATCTAGACCGGAGACATCTCTGCCGGCCACGGTGTCCAGAAGCACGACCAGGCCCTCGCACACGGACACGTCCGGAGGTGTGACGAAGCACGGCTTGTTGCCAGCAAAGTCGGCGTCGAACATGCCGAGCCCCGCCCACGAGGAGAATACGATATCCTTGCCAAAAAAGCACTTTGTCGAGTTCTGGATATGGCTGGGTGCGTTCGTGTGCATGAGCTCGATCGTGTCGCGAATGAACATGTTGTCCACGTGTTCGATGGACTGGCGGATGCGCTGGGCCGCCATAGCAACAGCAAGCGGGAAGGCCGGATCGCTCTGTGTGATCGACAGAAGCGACGCCGCGTGAATGGACTGCGCTGTGAAGATGCAATTGCCTGTGTAGTTGTCGGGAAGCGGCGGCTCGATCCGACGCCGGCCGTTTACGACCGTGTTCATTCGGACGAACTGCCCGTGACCGCGTGCCTGCGCGATGAGCATCGTCAGCACAGCAGTGACAGCGTCGAGGGTCGAAGCCGTAGGCTTAGCGCTGGGATCGCCGTCTTTGTCAGCAGACTGGCGCACCCACGACTTCAGCCTCTTGAGGAGAATAGGTGACAGATGAAGTTTGGTACGGACAGTTTTCGGTAATGCAGCCATGGCTTCGGGCGAGGGAAGTGGCGGCGGCGGCTTGATTTCGTACTCTGGATGGTTCAATACTGGGCCAACGCCAGTGCCACAGAGTAAATGTCTGTCGTGGTTGATGCGCAGACGATCGCGTTTGGCCACAGAGCGATAGTGTTGCCCCCAGACCTTGAGCAGCGTAAACGCCGAGCTGGCATCCATGACGGAGTGGCTCATACTGAGTCCGATGACCAGGCCTCCGTCGTTCAGCAGTGTGCACTTGGCCTTGATTGGATCAGTGAGCTGTATTGTGGGAACGAGCGTCATTGGCGACGACTCGATCACATTCGTCGTGCTGTGCGCAGGGTCCTCGCAGATCTCGATCAAGGCTTCGTGTCGCGTGGCTTCCGGCTTCAGGTGCATCGTGACAATGCCAGTGGCTGGATCCTGCCGCAGCTCTGTGCCCAGAAACACCCGATACTCGTCCTCCAGCAGCGCTTGGAAGGACCGCTGGAGCTTCTGCAGGTCAAAGGGCTTGGCGACGGCCGACTGGGTCTCTGAGCTGGGGAAGATGAAGAGCACTGGGTAGCGCATGTGGAACTGGCGCATGTCAACGGGCGAAAGCTGCAGCAGACGACCGTTCTCCATTGGAATTGCGAGTGGGAAGAGAGCAATTGGGTTGTGAGCACTCCAGAGTGAGGAACCCTCTACCCATTTGGGATCAGAAGACGCCTCGGTCTTGGATTGAAACCCAACCTAACGACGGCTCCAGGGCAGAATCACACACATTTTCTATAATTTCGACCCCTCTCAAGTTGTCGCAGTTATTCGAAGCTTAATGACGCACTCTACCTACCCATGATCGCACGCCAAGCGAGAGAGATGACTAGCCACTGGCGCGTATTGGCGTGGAGCTGGTTCGATAGCATTAGGAGCTTGACCATTTGCACTAGATGGACGTGCACTGGAGACTCATGGTGCGACCATGCAGACGCACCGAAGGCACTCCAGTCTGACGTGATCTCCATTGGGTTGTGATCCGGATCCACGCCGTCGCATAGATTGATAACCCCTGGCGACTGATTGAAGATCGCTGCTTTCTTCCACGAATTTTAAAACGCCGTGTCTGTCCCTTCCCGTGGCCTCCTGACCGCAAAAGAGCGCCAAGGGCTGCCACGTCACTCAACATGGCCCTCTCTGAACCAGGCCCAGTATGTTTCGCTGCAGTTTGACAGCTACCACAAGCGAAGCCTTGAGTGTGTTTGACACGTTCTGACAAGTGTGTCGGTGTTGATGCAGGTAACGGCGTGACAATCCCCGACACCATGAAGCCCAATCGGTGCTTTATGTCCATCGATCACCTGTGGGAGGGGCGCCCTCGCCTTTATTCTCATTGCTCTCCGCTGTGTCTGACGAAGCGGAGTTACCCATGTGTTAAAAAGACTCAAACTGTGAGGCTACTGTCAATTATCATCTATCGGGTAGTATTATTTAAAAGTACATGTTGGTATGTGGAGTCCTACGAACGTCTACCGCTCGGAAACAGGCGTTGGTGCTGGTGCATGCAATGCTGTCGTGTTCTTCAAAGCATGGGTTTCAATGCGAGGAACGACTGTCGCTCCTCCTTTCTGATCGAGCCAATTCACCACGGTCTCATGCAGACGTTGGCGTCGTGAAATGCGCTTGAGCTCCTGCGGCTTAGCCCTGAGGACTTTCATGTCCATGAGACACGCCAGCGGAATGCCGCGCTCGCGGTTCGAGCCGTTGTAGAAGTCTGCGGCGCGTGGTTCTGTGCGAAGGATCTGCTGCTTGCCTGGCTTCATCGCCAGCGCACTATCGCCGTTGAAATAGAGCGGCAGCGCAGACTCGATGGCCGTCTGACCATCAGCACCCGTCGGCAGAAATTGAACCGCGTCGCCGCACAGCACGGCACTCTTTTTGCCACTGCGCTCGTTGTAAACTCGATAATTCACGCCGATCGAGCCGACGCCGATGTTTGAGAAGGCATAGTCGGTCTCGGCCAGCTCGCAGGCCAGGAAGAACAGCTCCTTGTCGCCGTAGCCTGGCGGGTGCTTTCTGCTGACCATCGAAACGAAGGAAGCCAGGATGGCGGTCGCGCGTGGTTGCCTAGTCTTGTCCCACAGAAGAAGACTGGAGTCCATCTCGTGGCCTGAGCGGCGGTTCCAGCTGTGGCTTGTGAGCAGGACATCGCTGGGCTCAAAGCTCAGTGGCACAATTGTGGGCTTGGCACGCGCCTCTGCTGCAGGGCCAATGCTGGCGATCGTCCGATTCAGCGTCGGCAGGTGTCGGAATGGTTTGACGTCGAATTGGGACAGGAAATCTTCCAGTTGCGTCATCTCTGGCGTTGAATTGCGTACCATCTTTGATAGAAACGTGTGGTCCTGGCCGATGCGGTCGTAGAAGAAGAACGTGCCGGTGGTATTATACTGCTGGCTGTCCCACAGCAGCATGGGGCTCTGGAAGTACAGCGTATCGGCGTCCATGAGCATGACTTCTTGGAATTGCGAGAGCACCACAGATATGATCTTGATGTCAAAGCCCCGGAACTTCTGGTGGCAGTGGCTCATGTTCCTGCAGAAGAGCGGCTCGCCAGTCTCGGTCTTGGATTCGACCGCCGTCCTGCACACATCGTAGATCCGTACCATTGGGTCTCTGTTGTAGATCATGCGCCGGAACGTATGGCTCAGATCGCCGCAGTGCGGGATCTCGATGGGCAGATCCACACCCATGGCTCGAAGCTCCAGGATGAGCGACATCCCAAGTGCTGCAATGTGGTTGAACAGCGGCAGGACGATCCCGCGAGATTCTCGTGGTTGCTGTTGCGTGGCCTTGTAGAGATTCGTCGTGAAACGCGTCCTGTCCTTCAATCGCTTCGATGTGGATTGCCTGTCTGCATTCTGGAGATCTATCGTCTTCGGCTGCTCGGACTCATTGCCATTCGACTGAGAGCCATTAAGCGAAGACCTGGATGGTTGATCGATGTGCGTGCTGTTCGTATTGCTGTCCTGGTCTGTCTTCATCGGCTTCGTCAACTCGCTGGCTTTGTCTATCGACATGAGCTCGCCGGCGAGTTGAGAGCTGCTGGTGTTGCTGTCGGTTACCGTGCTCGTAGTTGTCTCTGGCTCGCTGTAGTTCAGCCGAGAGCCAACTCGCAGGCGCTGTGACGGCGCTTGGGCAATGGACTGTACGCTATGAAGGTGGCTGGCCGCGCCCTGGTCCTTGGATCCTGCTTCTCTCGATGACCGTGACTCTTCTGCTGCCGTTGGCGGGTCCTTAGACAACTGAAGAGTGTTGCGCTCCACGACAAACTGCTTCTGCTCTAATAGTATCGACCGCTGAAGCAGCAGCATGTTCTTGAATACGAGAACGCACGCCAGCAAGACGATCAGTCGTAGTGGCGTGACGCGGCGAGAACGAGACTGCGACACTCCAGCTGGCAGCAGTGGATACGTCCCCGCAGGTCTCTCGGGGGAATGGCCGTCCATGGTGACTTGATCAGCTGCCGCGTTCAACCTCTAATTTGACACTGATCAAGAGCGTGAGGCCTCTGATTGTACCTTTGAGATCCTACCATTCGGCGTGATTTGTACTTTGGTACTTGCGGTTCTGTGCTGTCGATGCTCCACAGACGGTAGATGCGCGTTGTGTGGTTCTGGGGCCAGGACGCCCAGAAACGGGCGCCGTTTTCGGAATTCGACAAATGATTGCACGGATGCGTGACAAGTGCGTACGGCATCCCCACGACAGCCGCCTGCCTGCCATAAGGTTGCAGCGAGTCGTCTTATCCAAGGAGATCGCTGAAAAATTTGCTGTGCTGGATTCTGGCTCCGCCCGAAAAGGCAGCGTGAGCGCTGGTCATCTGGCCGTCGCCCGGGACGAGAGACCTTCTCACTCAGCTCTCGGCACAACTGCTGCGGAATCAGGTGGGCCTGTCTCCGATGTGTACCTGTGTTTTTCAGTACCACAAAATAGTTGTTTTATCAAATGAAAATATTGATTCGTACAGAATCGTTTTTTTGATTGGATGAAATATAAGGAACGCTACAAAAAAAACACTTTAAAAACCTCGCATAACATGTTGAACCTGATTGCATGGAAATCGCTCAACTGAATTGAGTTGCAGAGTGAGAGCGCTGGTATTCAGGCAAACTTGGCGCTGTGAGAGTTGAGCGACCAATAGAGCGCTGCAGATCTGAAGCGCACAACTTGTGGAAATGGCCCGTGAGCGCATTGAATCAAAATCTGCTGGCGGAATTGGGATAGTCAAAGTGTCGCCGGTCGCCTGTTCTTCACTGGATGGGTACGCAAGCTCTTGGTCCGGTTCTTATTGAATGCGTGGCGATGGACTCTTGTATCGGAACGTAAAGCCTCATTGCCATCCGTGGCCGTGTCGGTCACTCTAATTCACGGCATGTTTGCTGGAATAATCGCATAGTATGCGCCCATTTGGTCGTTAAAAGTACATGCTGAAACTACTCGAGCCAGTTGCTCACGATCTCATGGAACTTTTGCCGCTGCAGAAAGCGGTGGCGCTCGAGTGGTGTGAGCTCTACGATCGTCACGTTAAATGCGCAGATTTGCGCCAGAGAGCGCTCGGCGAACGAGCCTTCGTAGCGGTCGGCTGGCTTGGCCATCGTACGGAAGAACGTCTGGCGGTTCGGATTCCAACTGAGAACGTTGTCACTATTGAGATACAAAAGCGAGTCGCCCGTGCCGAGCAGCTTGGAGTTGCCGCCGCCCACCGGATGCGGGAACTGCGGGAAGAACTGCACCATGTCGCCACAGAGCGCGGTGCTGGTGTGCCGTGTGGGACTCGGCTCAAAGTACTGCCGCTTCTCCGGGCCGATATTGCCCACAGCAAAGTCTGCAAATGCGTATTTGGTCTCGGCCAACTCGCACGCAATAAAGAAGCATTCCTTGTCACCGTACGAAGGCGGCCGCATGGCTCTGTTCAGCGATACGAACGAGGCCAAGATCGCCGTAGCTCGGGGCTGGCGCGCCTTGTTCCACATGACCAGCGAGGAGTCCATCTCGTGGCCTGCGCGGCGGTTCCACGTATTGCTGGTGAGCAGGAACTCGCTGGGCTCGAACGGGAGAGTCACGGGCTGCGGCGTGGTCTTGCCCCTGGCAGCTTCTATCCCCGAAGGCCGCGCAAGTGTCGGCAGCCATCGGTACTTTGCGACCTCAAAGGTGGACATGAAGAACTCATAGGTCGTGATCGGAGGCGCCACGTACGACTTCATCTCGTTGAGGAAGATCGTCTCGCCGCAAATCCGGTCGTGGAAGAATAGCGTGCCCGTATCCACGTACTGCCTGGTCCCCCACAGCGGCGTGGGGCTCTGGAAGTAGACCGTATCGGCGTCCATGATCATCAGCTCCTGGAACTCCGAGTACACGACTGATAGGATCTTGATGTCGAACGACCGGAACCGCTCGTGGCACTGCGCAATGTCGTAGCAGAACAGCGGCTCGCCTGCCTCGGTCTTGGCTTGTACCGCAAATTCGCACACATTGTAGATGCGCACCAGCGGGTCCTGCTTCTGCAGCAGCTGGATGGACCGGTCAGACAGATCGCCGCAGTGCGAGACCTCGATAGGCAGATTGACGTCCATGGCGCGCAGCTCCAGCATGAGAGACAAGCCCAGCGCCATGATATTTTCGTACATTGGGATCACGAGCCCTCTCGTCAGTGCTGAGTGGTTGGCCACGCGCTGCAAGGACGCCTTGTGCAGCGCCCAAGTGAACGGATCCGACAGATCGTCCGGCTTTTCGATCGTCGGCATTGGAGATTCGGTTTCGGGGCTTGGCAGCGGCTCCTCCGTCTCATGCGGTGGCGGCTCGGTCTCTGGCTTTGGCGGCTGGGTCGTGGCTTTCGCAGGCGCTTCAGTCTCCTGCAGCGGTACCATGGTCTCTGGATTTGGCGGCGGCAGAGTCGTGGATACTGTAGGCGCTTCAGTTAACGGCTCTATGGTGATCTCTGCTGCTTCGGATGACAATGATGCTAGATCCGTCGCAGCTGACGAGTTCGTGCCATTGCCAGGCACATTTATTGCGCTTCGCGGCGCCTCCGTGGCTGTGGTCGTGGACGCAGCATGTAGCATCACATCGTGCGCGGCCGAGGCCATGGCGTCCTGCTCTTCTTCGTACACTGAGTGCTTGAGGTAGACCATGTTGACCGCCACGAGCAGCACGCCCAGCACCGCCACGATCGTGAGTCTACGCGGCAGAGCGGAGGAGGACGACGAAGACGAGGACTGCTCGGACGCTGCAGGCGTCAGCAGCGGCGAGGCATCGCGCTCCGCCCAGTCCTCTTCGCGCAGGAACGGGTTGGGCGCCTCGGTGTCGCTCATAGCTGCTGCTGCAGATGCCGTGGCCGACTGGTCGCCCTTTGGATTGCGGCAGCGGATACTGAACAGATCGAACCGGCGCCCGTCAGTTTTCTTCCAGAGTCCAACGCCCCAACGCCCAATGAATTGAGAATTGCAATTCATTTTCCAATTCAAGGCCTACTGTAGCCATGAGCCTGATGCACATGGGTTCATAGAAAAGCCAGACGGCATGCGCTTCACATGCGTCAAAAATGGGATAGAGAGAAGTAGCCGCAGGTGCCGACGGTGACCACGTGCAGATCTCTGGCTTCTGGTATAGTTAGATCCATTGATGCCGCTTGAGGATCTGTGAAGCACGCTGTCTTGCTGGCGTTTCGGACAAAGACTGTCTGATGACGGGATGCGAGAGTGAACTGTACAGTAGCACTGAACCGTATACTCCGGAGCATTGGCGTGGGGGTCTCCGAGGCCAAAAGATTTTCCTCATGCTTATCCAATAAATTCGATGGTGGTCGTGACAAGCGACTGCGCTGTTGCTTACCGAAAGCTCGGCAGTAATGGCCAATCAGCTGGGGATCGCTTGGTGCTCAGAGTGAGCAAGAGCATCGTTGAGCTGTATGCTGGCGTCATGAAGGTGATAAATAGCGCGAGTTTCTGGGTCCCAAAGACTCAAACTCTTCATGCTCCCAGACTCTGGGAGCATGAAGAGTTCTGGCGTTTTGTGGAAGCAAGAAGCGGAGTCTGTTGTTTCGCCACGTCGCCCTCGCATGAGCATAACAACAGGTGGCTCATGTGGCGGGTGGGGCTCTGGATGACGTGCACACCACATGCCAACCTCATCTTCAAGTAAATTCAGCAGAACAGTCGATCCCAGTGTTGTTCTCGTTGAGTTCTTTTCCTGCAAAGCGGACGACCGCAAAGGCATTTTCGGTTCCCTAAGTAGTGTGGTTCACATTAAAATCAAATTTGGAATCGACCATCAGCAGTCGCCAGATCAGGATCGCAACATGCGGTCGTCCCACCCTCTGATTGAATCAGGGGGAATGATTTGGGGCTAGTCCAGCATAGCGTCAGCTCCACAACACAATAGCTATCTTCTCTCGCAGTTCCAATGGAGAACGGTCGTCTGCTGCAGCTCTCACCCATTGACATGCGCATGTTCGGCATCCGCTACCCAGTGCTCTTCGTCTTCCCCAGCCCAGAGACCCAGTCGGCCGCCGCCAAGCCCTTCGACCGGCAGAAGCTCCAGCGGTCCTTCCAAGCGCTACTGGAGGACGAGTATCGGGTGTTTCTGGGCACAGAGCTGCGTCAGGACCCAGCCACTGGCATTGTCACGATGCACCTGAAGCCAGAAGCCACACGACACGAAAGCTTGATCGAGACCTGCGAAGACCCTGCGTACATCACGACGGATGTAATGGCGTCACCGTCTATCGCGTTCCTACCCTTAAAGGTCACATCGGAGCCGATCAAGGCCAAGTGCACACTGCTGAGCGACGGAGGCCTAGTGATTGGCCTCAACATGAACCACGCCATGATGGACGCTGATTCGACGTTTGCGCTGCTCAAGGTCTGGGGGCAGCACTATCGCTCTGTGGCCAAACCCGATCGACTCCGCATCTGCCATGACAGGCATTTACTCTGTGGCACTGGCGTTGGGTCAGTATTGAACCATCCAGAGTACGAGATCAAGCCGCCGATGCCGCTCCCTTCGCCTGAAGCCCTGGCTGGGCTGCCAAAAACGTCGCACGTCAAGCTGCATCTGCCGTCCTCGCTGCTCAAGACGCTTAAGGCCTGGGTCCAGCAGCCACGTGATGAAGATGACGTGGATGCAAAGCCGACGGCCTCGACACTCGATGCTGTCACTGCTGTGCTGACGATGTTCATCTCGCAGGCCCGAGGCCACGGGCAGTACGTCCGCACCAGCACGCTCGTGAACGGCCGGCGCCGTATCAGCCCGCCGCTCCCAGATAACTATATGGGCAATTGCATCTTCACAGCCCAATCTATCCACGCGGCGTCGCTGCTGGCGATCACACAGTGCGACCCAGCCTTCTCGCTGGCCGTGGCCATGGTGGCCCAGCGCATTCGCCAGTCCATCGAGCACATGGACAACGCCTACATCCGCGACACAATCGAGCTGGTGCAGACAGCCACGCCCAGTCATATCCAGAACTCGACGCGTGCGTTCTTTGGCAAGGACATTCTGTTCTCATCCTGGGCGGGCATGGGCATGTTCGACGCCGATTTCGGCGGCAGCACGCCCTGCTTCGCGGCGCCTCCGGACGTGCCGCTGTGCGACGGCATGGTTGTGTTCCTAGACGCCACAGCTGGAAGAGAGACCGCTGGTCTGGAAATGATCGTTTATTTGGAGTCCCAGGCCATGAACAGATTTATGACGTGCTGGAGCCGAATGACGCAGAAACTGGACATGCTACTGTTGCCATGAGCTTGTGTACCCATCCAGCGCCCCATACTGTGATAGACTGCATCGAACTCGCTTTCAAAACCGGCCGTCGAGCGCGACACCATGGCCATCGACTTGAATCGAAAGCGCTGAGACTGTGCCTGTTCACGAGTTTGCTTGCTCTCCACAAACCAAGGCTGCTGGATGCTGCACCAGCCTATGCAAGGCACGGCGATGAGCCGTGCTTCGTCTCACAACTCTCGGTTGATATGATACTGTCAAGGCTGCCTGGATACCAAATGCTGCGCACTCGCTCTGTCTGCAACGTACGGAGATATGGCCATCTCATGCCGCAGCAATCGTGCGCTCGATTTCGATTTCATGTTGAGGTGAGGCCGTGTCCAGTCAGTCAGGACCCCGACAATAGTAGTACTGGAACTACAGTGCGCTCGAGTGCCGAGCGCAAACAGTGAGCTCTCTCGTGACCGAAGGCGGCCAGACGGCCAGCGCCAAGCTGCCTGTTGTAAAATCCAACGCAGCGCAGGAATTTTTCAGCGATCCCCTTGGATAAGACGACTCGGCATCCAGGCGGGGATGGGGAGCCGACTTGCACGTCACGCATCCGTGTGGCGGGTTTACCACTAGTCGATTTCCGTAAACGGCGCCCGTTTCTGCGCATCCGAGCCCCCACGACCCACACAACGCGCATCCGCCTGTCTGTGGGGCATCGGGGACTGCGGCAGAAATGGTTCACTATTGTGCAGAACTGCTAATAATGTACTCGTGTGGGTGTCCCAGCAGCACAGCTACTGCAAGTTCAGAGCACGGATCACAAGCCGAATGGCGGAGGTCTCAAAGGTACAATCGCAGGCCCACGCTCAGAGTCGAATTAGCCAGTTGAACGCGGCAGCTGATCAAGTCACCATGGACGGCCATCCCCCCCAGAGACCTGCGGAGACGTATCCACTGCTGCCAGCTGGAGTGTCGCAGTCTCGTTCTCGCCGCGTCACGCCACTACGACTGATCGTCTTGCTGGCGTGCGTTCTCGTATTCAAGAACATGCTGCTGCTTCAGCGGTCGATACTATTAGAGCAGACGCAGTTTGTCGTGGAGCGCAACACTCTTCAGTTGTCTAAGGACCCGCCAACGGCAGCAGA
>JAADVF010000324.1:0-30470 GCA_023334555.1 Elongisporangium undulatum
CTGCTTTCTCTTGGATCACTACTTTCAGTTTGGGAGCAATCGCCATCACAAGCTCCTTGCCTGAATGAAGCGACGCCAACATTCGAGCCACAATGGACATGCTCTCAGTCGATCCCTCGATATGGCCAAACCTGAATTGATTCAACATGGAGCGCGAATCCCTGTGCAGAATTCTAAACGCGATCCAAGCCCGCAGTCCATTTTTGGGCAGTCCATCTATATCAAAGGGAGGGTCGTCGCGTCGCACTTAGGACAATTCTTGGATATGGTCTGTGGTTCGAAGCGTTGAGCAGATACTTTGGATATGCTGAGCAATCAATTTAAGTCGACACTTGGCGTTGAGGGATCCGACAGAATTCTGTGTAGCAACCCTTCGAATGTGCCAGTGCCTGAGCCACTAGATGGAGCGTATGCATTGGGGATAGAGCGCTGGTCGCATATTCCGGAACGGATGAAAAATCATCCATCAGCACATCTACGTTGCAGGGCATCGCGAATGCATTCATGCCAAACCACAGAGTCGTGATCTCGAACTACACGGGAAACTGCAGTGAATCATCAGTCTGATCGCTATTAGTTTCAAGCCTCTCGAGCAGATCTAGCAACCAGCTCAATACTTCTTTGGTCGGTTGGCGACAATTGAGTTGTACAAGTGAATACCGGTGGCGATTGTCCCAGCTCAATAACAAGCTGCGGATAATCGCCACCGGTATTCATTTGTTCCAGTAGCATTTGTTGCTCAATACTGAGCACTTGGGTGCTTGGACAAGGCAGAAAATCGTAGCATAAATCAAAATCGTTCTTGGAAAATACCTTTTCGCTCATGCGAAGCACAAACACTGGCAAACGATGGCTCTCCGGAATAGATTGCGAGTCGTTGGTCTCTTTTCATTGGATGAGGGGACGTCAGAATTCGAAACACGATATCCCTGCTCTCGGCTGATCCGTTTTCACCACCAAAGTTAAAATGCTGTAGCGACGAACACAAATCTCTGTGCAGAACTCCAAACGCGATCCAAGTCCAATATTTCAACCTGTCTCTATAGAACTGGGGGTTGAGTGTGGTCCATGGCTCGAAGCGTTGAGCAGATACTTGTGATATGCTGGTCCGTTTGTCCTAGATCACTGAGATCGAGACTTCAAGTTGATGAATCCAACAAAACTCGGGGTGGGAAATCCTCTAATGTGAAAATATGGTCGTCATGACGGTTAAAGAGTTCGTCAGAAATGCAACGTTGGACGCAAACACCAGAAAAGGATGCTAAATTCATCAGCACATCCATATTCGAGGGCACTGCAAAGGCGTTCATACCAAACCACAAGGTTGTGATCTTGAAATACACGGGGAACTTGAGAAGATCCTTCCGATCGCTTGCTTGGAGTCTTTCAAGCAGATCCCGCAACCAGTTCAATACTTATTTGGTCGGAATGCAGTTCGAGAGTTGCAATCCCAATTCGACAATAAGCTGCTTAGGATTGGCACCTCCATCCACTCGTTTTGTTGCTCAACACTGAGTACATGGGCACTGGGAGATGCCAGGAATTCGTATCATAAGTCGAAATCATTCTTGGACAGCTCTGGCCCACCCACGCGAAGCACAAACGTAGGCAAACGGTTATTCTCCGCAATAGAGCGCTGATCTGCTGTCAGACTTAGATAGCTCTCAAGACGCCGCATGAGCTCTGGATACCAAAGCTCGTTGTAGTACGCGTTCCAATGGTTGGATGGAGAACTCATGAGTCGAAATAAGATCCCCAACAGAGCTCGATACTCCAGAGCCAGCTGCGGTCGCTGGGAACAGTTCACTCGGTGAACAAGATTCAAAAGATGCTCACACCTGTTGGAAGCAGGGATGAATCTTCATCGTACAGCTGTAGAGGCACAGGTCGTCCGCGAGCCTCGAAGGCATCGTACTTCAGCCCGTTCAGGATCTGTCTTAGAGCTGCTTGCACGGCTGCCTGCATGTTTGCCAGCTGGAGAATCTCCTATGAGAAGGAACCCACACTCAGTTTCGAACATCGCTGATAAGGAGTTTCCAGTTTAACAATAACAAACCATCAAGGCTCACCAAAATACCAGGTCCAGGCGGTAAGCATGACTTCATGTCATTCATGTCACTGTCACAAACGGAGTTTAATGTGTCCGTTTGATCTGATATACCACTATCGGGATCATGGCCCACCTGACCATTTCACCTCCTTGTTTTAGGAAAGTCACCCATAAAGTGTGATGTAAATTGTTTCTCTGATATACCAAATTGCTGACGATGTCAGGAGTGGTAGTTGCTGACGATATCAAGAATCAGTCGATGCATTGACTGGTTTCTAACGCCAACTTACCAACCAAAAAAGAAGATGGACATACGTCTGCTTTCCTCTGTGTATTTTGCCTTGGATCATGAACTACTCGTCCTACATACGCACACTCATATCGACAACGTCTACGAAGTCGAGGACGTGAGACCGCTCAGGTATTCCTCCAACTCATCGAAATCGTCCGCCGCGAAGTTCATCACGTCATCATCCGCGTTACCACCGTCAGCGGCACTGCCCTTGGGGGCGAGACTGTCCAGCTCTTTCAGCTCGGCATCCAGCTGCTCCAATCGCGAGTCCAGCTTTCCATCAGGCATATCGCTGAGCTCGCTCGAGAGCGCGTGCAGTCCGAGCTCCTGCTCGAGCTTCTTCATATCCTCGAACTCCTTGGCAAGACCAGCTAGCGCATCGTCGTCTGTCTTGGCTCCAGACGTGCTGTCGACATCCTTCGCTGCCTTGGAAAGCGAGCCAGCAGTGAGCGACTCGAGCTCGTTCATAAGCTCCTTGTCCTTCTCCTCGTCCCAACTGCCTTTTCGGTTCACCTTGGCGGCGGGCAACTTGACGTCCTCGTCGCCCACGGTGAACGAGCTCTGGGCCTTGAGCGCTTGCTGCTTGGCCTTTTCAGCCTGTTCAGCGGCCTCGGCAGCGGCGCGAGCTGCAGCTTCGGCTTCAGCGGCAGCCGCCTCGGCCAGCTTCTTCTTCAAGAGCTCTTCGCGTTGGATCTGGAGTCGTAGCTTTCGGGCTTCAATATCTTCCCAGAACGCTTCGTCGCGGTGCAGCATATCGTCGTAGGCCTGCTTGTCCTCCTGGGTCAAGGAAACTCCTTCGCTCTGCGGGGTGTTGGACGCTGCGACTTCCTCTACAAAGACGTAATCTACTCATTAAGACTTAAAAGAGTGCGAGAAGGCAAGCCAATTGGACACGCAAAGGCATTCTCACCTTCAGACTGGACGTCGGCAAAGATCAAATCCACAAAGAAGTCCTGGTCGAAACGCGAATCTCCACACGCTCCATCCAGCTGCGCCTTGGTAAGTCTATAGCCATGCCTCTCAATTAGCACGACGCTAGATGCGACCGCTGGTTACAAGCACAATCACGTACCGTAGAATTCCTTGAGGAATGTAGCCCGTGTGGAACGCGCCTCGGAACATGGACACACGCTCGCCGGCGTCGGTCAAGTGGCGGCAGCGCACCAAGATGTCGCCCTGCAGCATGCAGTTGACGTTGAACGAGACGGATCCATCGTTTGTGCTGGCCCACTTCACGCCATTGCCGGTTTCCATGTCCTGCCATGTGGTCGTGAAGACCAGTTTACCCGACTTGAAGATCTGCAGGTACGGACTGCAGCCTTCTTCTTCGATCTCCTCCGTTTCTTCCTCTTCTTCTTCCACGGCAGTAGGCGTCTCGCTAACTTCTGCTGAGCCTTCGCTGGCCTCCGCTTCATCGACTTCAGTTGTGGCAGCCTCAGTGGTCTGCTCAGCCTCGATCTTCAGAGCCTTAGGCTTCTTGATCAGCACCTTTCTGGTACCAAACACTGGGATGGAGTTGATGATTACACGTCGAAGCAGCAACGGAGACGATCCAGGCTTGACGCCTTCCATCACATTGTTAAAGTACTGAATGTATCTGCACACAGCACACACAAGGTGAGCACCATGAGCACGCAGACATGATCTGATCTGATTTGAGTACATACCGGCGCTGGGAAGGGATCGTAAGCTTCTCGACCGACGTGTTGCGCTGTTCCGCGACGTACTCGAGCGCTTCTAGGGCGTTCGGGAACTGTCCGGTCCACGCCAAGTAGCAGGCAATGACTGTGCCCGTACGGCCCTTGCCCGTGAGGCAGTGGATCGCTGCAATGTTGGACTCGTCGGCCAGCAGCCAATTCTCAATGGACGAGCAGATTTTGAACATCAGTCCTGCATGGCATCTAGTGTTAGTACAAACAGCCCAGAGAGAGAGAGCTCCGCAGTGCCTGTAACATACCGAGCGGAGGTGCCGGGTGGCCTGGGAAGTTGAATTCCAGCACCTGGTTGTCAAAGTACGTGTAGTCGTACGTCTCCTCTACAGACACAGTGGCCATGAGTACGCAATGAGTACCAAAAGTTCAGCAAGACGCCATGGCGCTTACCACTGAGGTTCCAGATCATGTAGTGGCCGCCGTGCTTGTTGTTCATGTACATGGCCACGAGGTCGATCGGATTGTCCTTGAGCATCGTGCGGTTCGTGCCCAGATTCATGTTAGGGAAGCCCATGGCGATAAGCTGGTGCGTGATGTACGAGAAGTTGAGCAGATCGATGTTCACGTCACCCGTGGAGCGGTCCAGCGAGTAGCTCAGGCGGCGCTGGAGGTTGTCCATGTCGGCGGCATCCAGCGCCTTGTTCTTCCACACCACGGCCTTGGCGGCGCCCTCACGCGCAGCCACGGACGCGACGCTCTGCGCCTTCTTCATGAAGCCAAACATGCTGGACGCGGCGATGGACGCGGCGGCAGAGACGTTCTCGGACGTCAGCCGCTCAGCGATCGCGGCCTTCATGCCCGAAGCGGAGCCTGTGCGTTCGTCGCTCCTGTGCGTAGCCTCATCATCGCCATCGTCTTTGCTCTCTGCGTCCGTCGCGGCTGGAGGCGCAGTGGTCTCGTCCGCAGAAGACTCGGCGAACAGCGATGGCAGTGGCTGCTCTGTTGCGGCGTCTGCATCGGACGATGCGGTGGCCGCGGGCGCAGGAGACGATGCAGAGCCCGTGAGAGACTCGACGCTGCCCTTGACAGACGCTGGGAGGCGATCGGTGAGCCGCTTGAACATGGCTGAGGCTGGCTGCTCCGTCAATGGCTCAATAGAGGGGGATGATGATCGGGGAAGAGATGTGACGTGGGTCTATATATCTAGCGTCGACGCTACACCAAACCAAGAGAAAAAACAAGAGGACAGGGTCTTGTATTATGGATCGAATGGTTACAAATACGACGGGCCCATTTGTCGCAAATGAAAAACAGCGGACCCGACCATAGTTAAACCAAATCTAATTTGGCTTAACAAACACCATGGACTCAGACTCAGAACTGGTCGGACGCCGCCATTCATTTCACCTTCTTTCCAGCGAAACGCGGGAATAATGGAGCCATCCGTGCCGACGTCGTTCCTCTGGCGCGTGGACCGCGATGCGTCGCGCGGCCGCATGCTGCGCGCAACACGCGCCATCAAGACCGGGGAGAACCTCCTGCGCGAGAAGGCGTTCGGCAATGTGGTGCTTAAGATGGCCAAGTCGGAGCTGTGCGCCGTGTGCATGCGCCCGGCCGATCCGGACGTGTGCTGCGACGACTGTGGCCAGGTGTTCTTCTGCAGCGAGCAGTGCCAAGACGTGCTGCAGCAAGTGCACGAAAAGGAGTGCGAAGCGCTGGAAGAAGTCGACCTGATCGCCAAGAAAAGCTCTGTGGACGCCGATCTGCTGCGGCTGCTGATCCGCATCCTGGCTGCGCGCCCCGTGGCCAAGCAGCTGAATGCCGAGCTGGCCGTGAGCGCTACTGGCGAGGTCTTGTCTTGTTATGCAGATGTCCAGAGGCTTGTGCATGTCATGGATACACAGGCCGAGAAATGGGCGGCTCAAGTGCGCGACGGCGCGCGCCGCGTGTTGGACTACCTGCCGGACGAATGCCAATTGCCCGTTGACGAGATCCTCGTGATCGCAGCCCAAGTGAACGAGAACTCGTATGCGCTAGACGCGTTGGACGAGAACCACCTCATTGCGACCGTCGGGCTCTTCCCTATCTGCGGGTTGATCAACCACAGCTGCCAGCCCAACTGCACGTGGTCCAACGCCGGCAACGGCGTCATGGAAGTGCGCGCGCTGCGCGATTTGGACGAAGGCGAAGAAATCACACTCAGCTACGTTGACATTGACCAGGACCGGACCGAGCGTCGGCGCGCATTGGAGGAGACCAAGCACTTTTATTGCGAGTGCGAGCGTTGTAGTACGCCGCTAGAGGCCTCCGTGGACCGGTTTCTGCAGGGCCTTCGCTGCCCTCGCTGCCCCAAGAAGAGCGACAATTCGACTGACTTAGTGCTTCTCACCCCCACACAAGACGACAGCGTCCTTGCATGCGCCCTCTGCCAGGCCTCCTTTACTCAGGCTAGCGTCGCTACGGCCGTGGCCTCAGCGCGCTCACTTGTCGACAGCGCCAAGAACAGCCTCGCCAAGTTTGACTACGCCAAGGTCATTGACTTGCTCACGCCACTGACCTTAGGTCTGGAAGTGCGCACGGAGCGGCTACCGTTCCACCCGAGCCATGCGCTCTGCATCGCCAGCTCGCGTGTGCTGGCCGACGCACACCGCAAGCTGGGCGACGTGCTGCCGGCCTACGAGCTGCGTCGCAGCGTCGTGCAAGGGCTCACGCGCGTCTCGGCGCGTAATCATCTGCCGCTAGCCATCGCACATCTGGATTACGCCGACGCGATCCGCCGGCTTGTGGTGCACCCGGCCACGGCCACGGGCAGCCTCGCGCTGCCGCTGGACCGCCAGACACTGGTCCAGGACATGAACGCATCCTATGACATGTTCCACGACATGGCCGCGATCTGTCTCGGCGCTCCGCACCCGTTACGCCATCAAGCGCGGCCGGTCGTGAACCTCTAGATTTGTGCATGGAAACCTACTCTATATGCATATGTTGCTGCAGCGTTGTGATACGAACTTAATGATACACGTGACTTAATCGATCTGGATATTTGTGGCTAGATGGTGTTAAGTACGCATTCCGCTCGGCAACTTCAGGGCGGAAAAAATGCAACAACCCGGCCGGCGCAAGTACGTGCTCTTCGCCACGCTCTGTCGCTCTGCCTGTAGAGTGGACCAGCGGACATGATCATGCTCATTGTGAAGCTTACATCGTGTACTTTCGATCTATGTGACTCTTTGTATCGTCTCGCGCGCTCAGCTCGAATGCGACGGCGCTCCAACCGCGCGACTTGACGGTGCTGTGGCACGGCTGGTTGAAGAAACTCGGGCGGTTCAGCAAGCGCTGGCGTCGCCGATATTTCGTCTTTCTATCGACGAGCAACGGGCTGAAAGAGATGCGTCATTACGGTGCGCAGTCTGCTGCGGTGCATGCCGATATCATGGATTGAGGATTGAAGCATGTTGTCTATGATGGCGACGTAGACACGTACAAGGATATCGCAACGCTATTAGCCTCCACACCAAAAGGTGTGATGACGCTGACGGACGCGACCGGGATCTGCTGCTTTATACCGTCGCTGCTGGCTGCGTCCATGAAGAAGACTACCATGTTTGTGAGTGGCAGAGGCATCATTGCGGAATAGGCTGTTCCCAGTCTGACTGTTGTATGCCACAGAACCGCTCCGATACTCATGACTTCAATGCCGATGTGCAAGACCAAAAGTTTGCCGTGCTGACCCCAGTGGTAGGTCTTGTTGCTGGTGGTTTCCTCCTCGTGGTTTGCCCCGTAAACGAAGTAAATGATGATGCTCTGTGAAACAGCAAGTGAATCTACTGGCATTCCAGACAGGCGATGAGTTTGGCACGTACGTGTAGAGCCCATGGATTGCTGTGTACATGCTCACTCAGCTTTGTATTATATGCACAGTGCGAGTGAATCACAGCAAGGTCTATCGCTATTGGCGTCCCTATCAGCCTTTTATCCAACTATCGACGTGGTTCACTCCGGCTGGATGTCCAAGCGTCGTGAGCGTACTGTGCACAGGTTGGACTTCATGGCACATGATACTATATTGGAGATATTTACACGATCATATCTGGTTTGAAATGGATACAGCACTACCAGCATGATGTCGTACTGGAAGCGCCGATTCTTTGTGTACTTAACCTCCGGCGATTTACTATATTTCCGTGATGATACGCTTAACGAATTACAAGGGCGAGTGGATGTGCGCCACGCACCGACTGTGCGAGTTACGGGCGAGCATATCATGGAAGAGAAGAAAAAGGAAAGCTTGTTCAAGTTTGCGAAGCTCGCGGCATTCGAGCGCGAAGCCTGCCTTATATGGATCGCTACGCCTCCATCAAAAATGTTTGTGATTAAGGTGGATGATGATTCGGAAAACGGGAACCCTACTGGGCGACGCCATGAACTTTCTACATCTGCAAAGTACGTGCATCGGCTTTGATCTGTATACGTTAATTTAGGTCATTGATGCGTCACTTCCGCAGACAATGGCTCTCGCTGCTATTGAAGGGGCATGCTGAGACTAAATACACACAGTTGGAACGATGCATTACGCATGGAAAATACGACAAATCACCCGAGGTAAGACTATTTATCTTTGAATTACTAGTGGTGATTTTGCCTTACGTTGCTGTCGTCGCCAGATTATATCTGCTGTTCGTGCTGGTATTCCTGACGAGCTCCGTGGCCAACTATGGAAAGGACTCTCAGGTGCTGCAGAACTTCAGCGACGCACGGAGTTCAAGCGTTCAATCCGAAAAACTCCTAAAACTACGAGCATTCGGAGAATAGCATCTGCACAAGATGTCATGCCACAAGGCATCCTAACCCCCTCTGGACTGATCACCTTGTACGAAGAGTGTGGACATCCTATTGATGCCTCCGCGTCTTACTTACCTGAAAATCAGATGCTTATTGCCCGATTATGTGCTTTAGAGCATCATGAAAATCAAGTGCAAGGAAGCAGCAACTTGGGAATGCGGCAGAATCGCTCTATATCTGACGCTTCCAGTGTTTCGGGACGGCAAAGCGATCAGTTGATTGATTACAGTGACAACATCGATGATTTGAGCGTTGAAGAGATTGAATCAACCAAACCTTCGCGAAAGACTCCTCGCAACACCTTGAACCAACTAGAGAAAGGAAAAATGGGTAATTATGTCTACCCAAGCGAGTCTCCAGCTGCCGAATGGGAGTATACGGCAAGGAGAAGACTTTTGATTGCGCTATCTCGACACAAGTAAGAGTACTAATGATTGAATTCGGAGCTGTACTGGCATATCTAACCGAATCTTTATCTCGTTTTGATTTGTACAGCCCATTTTCACACCCCTGTCCCTGGAAAGTGCTTTGCTTGCTTTTGACATACCTTGAAGAAGAAGGCGCATTCTGGATGATCAACAGGTTTACTCACCCTATGTGGCTGGCTGTCGTGTTTGTGTCTAATGGTTTACATTTTGTGTAGCATTTTTGATGTTCTACTTCCGGGGTACTTCCATGGATATCGTGTTGCGTTGCAGATTGATGTGTCAGTTTTTGAGTCGCTACTACAAAATCGTGTCCCAACTCTGTACTCGCACTTGAATGCGCTTCAATTTCCATTGAATCATCTAGTTGAAAAGTGGTTCTTGACGCTGTTTACTTCATCAGCTATTCCGCTGCCAACGGTCAGTATTCGCACAAGTGACAGAAGGCCTGTGTGTGTTTTACTCATGTAATGTATGCAGGTTCTTCGAATATGGGACGCATTTTTTACTCAAGGGCTTCGTATTCTATTTGGTGTCGGTATGGCTTTACTTCTCCAAGCTGAGGAAAAATTATTCCGCGCCAAGACCGTGAAAGAAGTTGAAGATTTATTACGTGCAACTGAGCGCAGCAGTGTTGACGCAAATGTTCTATTTGCTCATGTGTTCAAGGATGATCTAAATATTTCGTGTACGTGCATTTTTTTCTGGCGATATAGGCTCTACAGTAATTTTAACGTGCTTGTTCTGAACAGGGCTAACCGATGAGCACTTAGAAAAGCATCGTCATTTACACCGTCAACGAGTAATGGAGAACGTATCCCAAAAGGTGAAGTATACAAATGAACCATCGCAGATTTAAAGACTGTAATACTCACTCTTCGTCCTGCTAGGTTGAACATTTCAACGAAAAATTAAACATCCTCAGTCAAGTACAAGATATCTGCAACCGATGCGTGAGAGTAGCACAGAATTTTCTTTCGAAACAAGACGGTACTTCAAGAAACCAGCCTCCTCTGGCTGTTCTTGAGGGAGTGACAAGTGACGAGGAAGATGAAGAAGATGACTACAATGGCATTGTAGAGACCTTGCGTACACTTCTGGTGCACCTTCGTACGGTCTCTGAAGCTGCATCTGATTTGGTCACGGATCACAAAAGACGGCAGTCAAGATGGCTGGCATTATCAAGTCAGCTGACGGCATGCCCACTTGGTAAAGCCCCAAATCTCGATCTTCACAGCTGGCTTTCCCAGGTGAAAGACGGAAAAATATCTGGAGCTGGACATGATTCGTGTTCAGTGTCGGCCCCCACAGGCGCTATCATCGGCAATTTACCGACGTTTCGAAAAGTCTATTCGTCTGATATGATTTTCGATTTTGACGAGTCTCTTTCGAATGGTGATTCTTGGGAATGTTTAATGGACTCACGGGAGGATATGAAACTTTCGGCACCATTTCTTTCAGGTAAGCCCACGATGAATGACCAATGCATTTAAACTGAAGCTAATATTGATGTCGTTTTAATGTTCTCAGAAGAATTTTTATACGCAGTTTCATCAACAATGAAAGTCTGCTGCGCAGTCCGTCTTGAGTGCTTGACCGCATCTTATCGTTTCACGTGGTATGGCGGCCGCTGGATTGAATCTCCAATTGAGTTCCCGCCTTCACAAGAAGAATCGTCTATCAAGCAACGCATGACGCGTAGTAACTCGAAGACGGCTGCATCTGGATCTTTACGCCGGCTGCGCACCACGGACGATGCTGAACTCTCAAGAAGCACTGAAGTATTACATTCGAGCGGGCCCAAAGGCCGCAATCTAATGAAGATGAAAAGCTCGTCATCTGCCGACACTGCAGTTTATCAACCGATCCAAGCTGAGAATACTCCAGTCTTTACGGAATTTGGCGCTCGGATTATGGGTCATGAACGAGTAGGTAACGAGTCGTGGCAGAGCTACTTGGGGTCTTCGTGTGTTCGTGAGCTGGATGGATCGAACAAGAAATTGATGAATGAGATGGCAGCGCAGTCCAAGGAAGCTGAAAGGATGTTCCATAATGCGAGTGATACGTTCATGGGTTTGTTCAGTAAATTCATTCGTTTGGAGAGTTGCATCCCCGACTGGGAGTTGCGTGAGCGTGCATTCATCATGGAAGACGATCTCCGACATGAGCTGGCACAAGTGAATATTGATGTCGGAGGATCAGCGTCGCTTCGCTACTAGGTTTACATGAAACATTATCCAATGAATTTGATTCAGCAAGATGGCATGAATGAGGAGGGTTGGTGGTGCCGTTGTACGATACACTATGCAATATGGTTATGGTGCATTTCACTTTTTGTCATTTCATCTGCAGATTGTTAACCGACGCTACACTTTCAAGCGACAGCTTTATGAAGTGGTGCCGTCACTATTCGTGGAGACCAATCACCTTTCCTTACAATTTAAGATCCGGTGCAAGATAAAGACGTGTTGACTTGGTGAGCCTTACTCACTTCACCCAGTAACTGACGATGGTGATGGCGATTGTTGTTGCAAGCCGTTGACCTTGCAGCCGTTATCATCAGCCTTCACAACACCACACGAGGCAGCAGTCAAGGGACCAGGGGATTCTCCATTCGAGATAATAGCCACGCTCAACCTAGGCTGGTGATGTTTACACCATCTACGCTCATGGGCGACTGATTGGGGCCGGTACATAAATTAGCAGCGGGAGCAGCCGTGACAGGTAGCGCCGTGCTGGGCTTGCAGCCGTAGATGCCAATAACGTACTGGAGGCCATCCTGAGGATAGGAGTATGTTCTGTTTGCGATGTCTCACTGGCCAGTGACGCATAATATACCTTCAACACCCTTCACGTTCATGGGCGAGCGAGGCATCTGGGCAGTCAATCGTGCTCGCCAATTTGTGGTGGTACTTCTTGTGATAACCTGTTGAACTCACAGCCGTAGAATCCAGTCTTGCAATACCCTCGCTTTGGTATAGATGGACTGCGGGCTTGGATCGCGTTTAGAATTCTGCACAGGGATTCGCGCTCCATGTTGAATCAATTCAGGTTTGGCCATATCGAGAGATCGACTGAGAGCATGGCCATTGTGGCTCGAATGCTGGTGTCGCTTCATTCAGGCAAGGAGCTTGTGATGGCGATTGCTCGCAAACTGAAAGTAGTGATCCAAGAGAAAGCAGTTCCGCTCCCTGTGGGAAAATGGTTGTAAATCTCCATGAGAGCCAAAACCAAGTTGCTTAAGAAGCCAAGCGATCGCTCGTCTATTGTGTTTCCAGCAATGATTTCTAAAATGACAGAAGCGATGCAATGGAAAGTGCTGGTTATATTCAGTAATTGCTGGACTTGTATTCTGGCACCAGCGTATGGCGTTGCCCGGATATCCGCTGATGTAATCCTGATGGAATATGAAAAGCCCTCGGTAGTTTGCATTGGAGACAGACCCTCGTCAATCAAAAGATTAACATGGGTCATACACCGACGTGAAGACGCCCTGTTGCTTCTTTCTGTCATTGGGGGATCTCTTGAGTACCTCTAACTGGACGACGAATACGAACTGGAGGATTGGCTGGACTCGATTCTTGATAACTGCCCGAAACTCAAACACTTGAATGTCGAAACCGAAGACTCATCGGCACGTTTGCAGCTGATTCTGAGAGCATACCAACAAGGTCGAACCAAGCTCGAGAGTCTCACGCTTGAGCTGTACCATGCAGAGCAGCGAGACAACACGAGTGAAATGGTGCTGCTACTGGTTGATCCATCGTCTAAACCACCTCGCTATCTCCGTATTTGTTTTAGAGAAGAGGATACATCTTCAACTGATGCTTTGGTCGCATCTAGCTTCTCCAATCGGACGCTTGAGGTGCTGAAAGTGATCACGGTTGGTTTAGACAGCGTCCAGCGCCAGCAGGTCAAGGCCAAGTTGAATGAGCTCAATGGCGAATTACTCGCCCGATGCACTCCTAGCAGCATCAAACTGGCGTTTCTTAGTGTGGTGGAGCGCTACAGAGTGGCCCGTGACAACAGCAGAGGCATGGGGAAATTTGACTCCCTTGGCTTCTCCCGCATTTTCCAGTTTGCTGGCTCGTCCGCTCGACGCAGAGTCGTGGCAGGTGCAATCTAGCTGAGCCCCAGAGCTGTCGTGAGCAGCAAATTCATTTAGTGGTTTGCATGAAATGATGGGAATCAGGATATTGAATATGACGTGAAACTCTAAATCTGCGTGGTGCCGCGCGCAAATCAAGTGTCTGGGAGAGAGCAGATCGATTTTAGCATTTGTTGCCTCTTCTCTAGATTTACGCGGATTCCGCTAGCTCGCAAGAATGAAAAGCCGGTGATTATTGCCACTGGCATAATCATCCAGAGCGGAAGCAGACTACTGCGGTTCATGGAGGTGGAACATGGAGGTGGAGAGACGGCTGGCGTCTTCACATAGAAAAAGATATAAGAGCCCAGCATTCCATGGCTGTCAGCTTATGTTGACCAGCACGCCACGTTGTGGCTTGTTCATCTGAGTCGGAACCGGTCGACATTCACAGCCAGAAGTAACCGAGCCTTGACTCATGCAAAGCATTGGGATAAATTAATTTACAAGCTGAAAGTGCTACAGTTCCGTGCGGCGGGTCGATCCATGAGCACCGGTCACGGTGTTCATCAAGCCCACAAACGGCGACTCCATGGCGTAATGCGGCTCCTCCGCGAACTCGTTGGGCGCGTGTGTGTCGTCACTCAGCACTTCGATGTCCAGCTCCTCCATGATCTCGAGCACCGCGAGCCAGACCTCGGACTTGATCATGGCGTACTTGCGTGCATCCAGCTCGTCTGTGTAGCAGTAGACACGAATGCGGTAGAGCTCTTCCATGACCACGAAGAAGAACCGCTCCCACTTCTCTCCGTGGCGCAGGTCCGACTGGTTTTCTTCGTGCGACGTGAGCCCCACATGCAGCGACTGCAGCATGGCCTCCAACCGCTGGACGCAGGTGCGCAGCGTCTCTACGGGCGTCGTGTGCGCCACGCTGACGCTGAAGTCGATGTCGCGCTTAGGCCGCTGCGTAAAGTTGATCATGGGTCGGTACAGAAAGAAGCTGTTGGGCACGTACACCTTGGTGCCCTCCATGGTCACGACGGTCGTGTACCGGAGCGACACGCGGTGCACGAACCCGCGCGCGTCGCCCACGTGGATAAAGTCGTCGATCTTGAACTGCGAGTTGAAAGCCAAGAAGAGCCCTCCGATGACATTGTGGAACTGATACAGCAACGACGCGATCAGCATGAAAGCGTTGATCCAATGGAAGGTGGGACGTACCGAAGGCACGAACCCGAGCGCGATGGCCAGACCGATCACGCCGAGCACCGAGTATTTAAGCGTGGAGCGGTTGCCGATGGCGCTGGAGTAGATGATGAGCGCCACGATCAGCAGCAGCGTGAGCCGCAGGATCTGTCATTGTAGGCAACGGAGGAGTTCACAACAGACTGTTGTTGGGGTATGAGCTATCAGGATGAACGGACCTTGATGGACTCGGAGATGACAATCTTCTTGGAGAAGTCGCCATTGGGGCCCACGAACCGACGGATGGAGACCTAGACAGAGTGAGGAGACCGTGAGCCAACTGGGTCCAATGACTAGCGCAAATAGATGAAGAGAGATGGAGACGTACGCTTTCCACGACAGTAAAAAGCGAGTAGAGCCAGATGAGGAAGAACCCGCCCCAGATGTACGTGGCGATATTGCACAGGAACGGCTGGAGGTCCGAGATCGCGAGTGCCACGAGCACCAGCGAGACCGAGACGAGGTAGGCCGTTGTGCCGGAGCACGACTCGCGGAAGTCTTCGGCCATTCTGTTCGTTCATTCACACAATTGAGAACCACCATAGACCCAGAGAGACAGAAGAAAGGCGATGGACAACGTACTGGCGCATGAACGGCACTTTAGTGAGCACGAAGATCACGAGGCGCACGAGCACGCGCGGCAGGAACGTGGCGAAGAACACGAGCACGGCGGCACTGGCCAGCACGAGCGACTGCGAGTTCTTCCACCATTCCGATATGCAGTCCATGGAGCGACAGTCGCCCGAGCAGTCTCTGGCCTGAGCCGCGGGCGTGAGCGAGGCCAGCAGCAGCAGAAGCAGCAGCCAGCGGCCATCGAGAGTCATGGCCATTGGGGTCTTGGGCATCCTGATCCTGCGCAGCTCTCAAAGTGCAGTACCGTGGATGACGGCATATCGCATCGTCCTCACGTTCCCTCTGTATACCAATAACGAACTTAGCCAGATGCTGGAAAGAGGGGATCCACTGTACTCGAGTTTATGCAGGGCTGACTGTACCAGTTTGCACCATCATCATCAAGGGATCCTGGGCCCTGATCCCAGTTCTTTGTCGGGGCATAAACGCGGCATCTTGAGGTGGTGACGATGTGCGGGTCATCCAGCCTGCAGTTGTGCATGCCCAATGCTGGTCAAGCAGGGCAGCTACGGGACCCTCACTGCGCAGGGTAATCATTCCCACGCAGCAGCAGCCGCCGCCGCCAATACTTCGAAGTCCAAATTTCGGGCCTGTCATCCTGAATTATCCTGTGTTCAGAGCCTCGCGTGGCGTTGAACTTGGTGATTGGCTCTGCCACGTTCGAATTCAGTTGCACTCCAATCGACTGGAGAAAAACCACTGGAGCGCTGGGACCCGACTGTCTGCCTTGTGTCCTCGCGTGCAGTCGCGAACTCCGCTGGCTCCCAAGGCGCCGATCCGTACGGAGAGGGAGGGCAGGCCATCACCGCAATTCCGCCAAATGTGACATGGCCGGAACATGCACCACACAAAATTTAGTCTGGGCCCCGTATATTTATGCGTCTGCTCAAGTTTCACTGTACTATTCCCCCCAGTTGCCCATACCCAACCACATAATCGTAGAACTGTGGTACCTCTCTAAAGCGATCTATCAACCAACTGGCTGAGCCGAACGGAAAAACTGGTGGGTGGAAGGCGGTTCATAGCCGCGTGTGTCCACTCTCTCCTGAAAAACCCAGTGTGCGGCAGTTGGGTTTTTGGATCTGGAATCGAATGGGCACATCAGACCAGATCGGCACTTTCGCCCCCGCCGTCCAAGGCCCAAGTCTCCGTCGTCCCTCCTAGCGCCAATGGTGGTCCACCGACGCCCCGCGGAGCTGCAGACCGAGGTGCCTGCGGCCGTGTACGCGCTTGACCTCACGCGGCTCAGCGAGCTGCTGAACATCAACGAGAATGAGCTCGTGGGCGGCTTCTCGGCGCACCCGAGCGCCTCGGAGATGCAGGGTGTGATCGTGGACGCCGGCGAGAACGTGCCGTTCGAGGCCGTGGGCCATGTGCCCGGCAGCCCGAACGCCGGTGACAACGTCGTTATCCCTATGGGCGCGCTCGAGGCCAAGCTCACGCCGCGTATCGTCGTGCAGCGCTCGCCGCACACCATCGAGCGCAAGCTCGTGCGCCAGGTGCTGCTCACCGCGGCCGCGCGGCCCAGCAGTCTGGACGCACACGAGCTGCCCAAGTGCCTCATCCAGCTGGGCTCTCAGTCCGTCATGGCGCACATCCTCACGCAGCTGTACGCGGCCGGCGTGGAGCGCATCGTGATCTCTGTGGCCGCGTGCGGCAAGCAGATCATGGACCACGTGCGCCAGACGCCGTACTTCCACAAGATGAACATCGAGTTTTTGGACCTGGGCGCCGACAACCAGGACGGCCACGCGCGGTCCATCCTGGCAGCGCGCAAGCTGTTCCCGCGCGGCCCGTTCCTGATCCACACGGCGGACCACATCTTCGACAAGTCCATCATCTCCAAGCTGGCCAATTACCAGCTGAACGAGGCCGTGGCCTGCGTGCTGGTGGAGACCGATGTGGTCGGGCTCACGGGTCTGCCCAACACGGCCGTCAAGGTGCAACTGGGCAAGGAGACCGTGACCAAGATCGGCCGCGATCTTGAGCGCTTTGACGGCTTTGACGCCGGGCTGTTCCTGAGTTCCGTGGCGATCTTCGATGCGCTGGACGACCTGGCGGCCAAGAAGACGTACTTCTCGCTGGCCGATGCGCTCAGCTACTTCACCAAGTTCAACAAGCTCGTGTACATGCCCACTGCCGGCGAGACGTGGTTCAGCATCGAGACCGAGGAGCAGCTGGCGTACACGCAGGATCACGAGGGCGTGTCAGTGCTATCGCCCTGGACGGTCTTCCTGGCTGCCACGCCGCAAGAACTGTTCGACGACGATCTCATCGCGCCGGCGTCCAAGAACGTGGTCATGGGCATCTCGGCCCCAGACCAGGACGCGTCACTGCGGGTGGCGGGCAACAACGAATCGGCTGCGATCTTTGATGGTTTCGTGGTCGGTGTGAACAACAGTGATCGCCGCGAAGAAGATTTCGGCTTTGACGTCGACGACGACTCACGCCCGCTGCTGTCCATGGGCTACAAGTCTCCGTTCGTGTCCACGCGCTCGCGCATGCGGCGTGAGGACTCGTTCATGGAGAAGGCCATGGGCCGCGAGAACTCGTTCATCGAGACCGGCGCCGTGGAGGAGCCGTTCGTGGTCTCGTTCCCCGTGGACGACGAGACCTCGCAGACCATTGAAAGCATGACCTCGTCGCGTCACGCTTATCTGATCGAGATGAATCCGGACCCGAAGACGCCCATGAGCACCAGTTCGCAGTATATGCTGGCTGTGCCCGGCGCTGAGCGCCCCAAGACCCCTGTGGCGCCTCGACGACGCCGTGGACTGCCATCGGACATCCGAGAGATCTCGCTGGAGACTCGTGGCTTTGACGAGAACCTGGAAGTGGCTGTGGTCATCAAGCGCCAGACCCCACTGATCGGCTACGTGCTGCTGATGTCCAGTCTGATCACGATCTCGTCTGTTGGTGTAGCGCTGGACATGGAAGATGGCGTTGCTCCACTGCTCAAGCTCTTCTGGCGAAACACGTGCACGGCGCTGACGACTCTGCCTCTCGCGCTGCTGGCCATTCGCCGTAATGGAGCTCCCAAGGTCGATAAGTCTCTGGTGATGACCATGCTGCTGGCCGGTGCCTCGTACGCTTTCTACCTGGGTTCCTACGTCGTGTCGCTCTCGCTTACGTCAGTTGGTCACGCGACGCTGTTCAACAACGCCCATTCGCTACTGCTGGTGTTTGTGAAGCTGGTGCTGGGCCAGCCCGTTGTACTGTTTGAAGGGCTCGGTGCAGTGATCGGTGTAGGTGGTGGAGCCATGACCGCTTTGGACCCGACCAAGGCCTCAGGTGGTGACATCATCTCTGCGACTACGTACGGAGACCTGGTGGCGCTGGCTGGAGCGTTCGGTGGAGCCACGTACTTCCTCATGGCCAAGAAATTGCGAGCGCGCATGGACATTGTGCTGTTCCTGTGCTGCCTTACTGCCACCTCGGCGACGGTGCTGCTGATCTCGATGCTTGTCATGGGCCAGGACATTTCGTTCTCTGCGGATGTGCACAATGGCATTATCGGTTGGATCAACCCGCTGCCGGACCGCCTACTCATGGCTTGCTACCTCTCACTGGTGTGCGATCTCATTGGTACCATGGGCTACATTAGTGTGCTCAAGTACTTTGACCCGATCGTGATCTCGGTGTTCTGCCTACTGGAGCCCATTGTGGCCTCGGCTATGGGCATCGCCATGGGCGTGGACGGTCTGCCGGGTATCATGACCTACTTTGGTGCGACGCTCGTGATCGGCGGCACGTTCCTTGTGATCATCACGCAGAGCAAGAAGACGGACCACATTGACGCCACGGAGGTGATCCGAGCCAAGAACATGCAGACGCCCAAGATGCTCTACAGCACGCGCGCCAAGCGAAAGGCCATGAACTACGGCTCCATGCACTGAGCAGAAGCGAGTGCAGTGATTAGACACCGCCATGGCTGGAAGTTCCCCTGGGAGAGAAGCTTCTCCATAGACGACGATGGACCAAAATATTGATCAAACAAATACTAACAACACCTCCCTATTTCAAATTGGCGTTGATGGCGTTAGTGCAAGTGCATAGTTAGAGTCCTTACAGCTTTGTGACTCAATGGTCGGCTCTTATCTATAGCACCGCACAACGACTGTGTGTCGAACGGCCGAGCCAGCAAACTGGAAAATGCGGGAAAGGAATGAATCACAATGGCCCATGCCGTTGAGGTCTTCCTTTGCTCTCAGATGTTCCACCACACTCAGAAATACCCACTGGGCAGTGGCGGGAGTGCATACAGCGAGTAGTTCGTCATTTAGCACACTCATTTTGCCCTGCACTTGCTGGTTCTCAATTTAACAATAAGCTGCGGTGGCTTCACACCGCCACTCACTCGATCCAACAGCGTTTGTTGCTCAACACTGAGCACTTGGGCACTTGGAGCCGTCAGAAATTCGTAGCATACATCAAAATCATTCTCGGAAAGGTCCTTTGCATCCGTGCGAAGCACAAACGATGACCCTGCATGATAGAGCGCTGGTCCGCTATGGCACTTTGATCATCCTCAAACTGTTGGATGAACTCTGGATACCAGAGCTCGTTGTAGTACGCGTTCCACTGGGTGAACGGAGCGCTCATTAGTCGAACTAGGAGTTCCGACAGAGCGCGATACTCGAGAACTGTCTGCCTTTGTCTACCATGCAGACAACGAGATTTAAATCAAATGCTGATACATCCGGCCAGTAACAACGAGTCTTCTTCGCATTGTTGCATAGGAACGAGTAGCCCACGCTCCTTGCAAGCCTCGTACTCTACCCGGCTGAGATTCTCCTTCAGTGGGCTGCGAACATTTTCGAATTCCCCTGTGAACCATGCTGCAGTCTTGTCACCAAACGGCAGCAAGGTCCAACTCCTGGGATTGGCCCCCTCATTCGTCACAGAAACATTGCATTGATTGCAAGCGAGAAGGCTTGAAGTAATGGAGCAGAGCGATCCATTCACTGGGTTAAGCAGATATATAGATAGACAGAATAGCCAAGTGCCGGGTCTGGCCGTTTACTCGACGGCTTTGCGCAGAAGCACGAGACTATCTTCTTCGCCTATTGCCTCCAGGCTGCTGCTGCTGGTGTGGTCCTGGCTGCTCATGCTCGAGAGGAAAGCCGACCAGCCGATGTTGACGCAGTTGATGAACAGCACGCGGTACTGCAGCGGCACAAAGTTGAATGTGACCACGTGCACGAACGGCCACACGCGGTAGTTCATCTCGAGCGTGGGCGGCAGCTTGGCGAGCGCGATGCCGAGCGCCTCGCTGGGCGTTTTGCGCTCCATGCACTGCATGGTCGTGAAGAAGATGGTCGAGACCACGGGTGTGAACAGCAGCTGGTCCATAGCGATCTTCTTCGTGACTCCGATCGCGCCCGTGGCTTTCACTGTGCGGTCTATGACGTTGTACCAGCTGTGGGCCATGGGCGCGAACAGCACACCGCCCCAGAACACCATGCGCAGCGTGCGCTTGACGGACTCTTGGCCTGAGAGCTGGGCCAGCTTGGCTGCTTGGTCATCGCTGGCCGCATTCTGCTCGATCGTATGGAGCTCCAAACGCTGCGCGATGCGGTCGCCTGCGCCGAAGAGCACGCCCGAGGTCACGCACTTGGTCAGCAGCGGTGCCCGGTCCAGCCAGCCAGCGTACAACTCCAGAACGCGGCGCATGGTGAAGGCAATTGCGATAGTGACCCGCCGCCTGGGGCCAGCGCAACAAGAGGTGCAAGTTGACGTTGCGCATCCCCAGCTCGGAGTCATCAAGGATGTTGCTGCCTCGTCCACGCAACAACGGATGAGCAACTGCACGCATCACATGATGACGTGGTTGAAGCCTGCGAGTCGTTGATGAGTCCATGGGAGGATAAAGGGTGAGCTCCCTCGGTTTAGCGCGAGAGAGACACTGACAAGGAAGGGATCGATCGGTGTTATGCGAGTTACTCTATGGCTTTGCGCATGAGCACGAGCGCTTGGCCTTGGCCTTCCGCCTCGTCTTGCGCGTCTTCGACTTCCTGGCTGCTGCTGCTGTGGTCCTGGTTGCTCATGCCCGAGAGGAAGGCCGACCAGCCAAGACTGATGCAGTTGATGAACAGCACGCGGTACTGCAGCGGCACGAAGTTGAACGTGACCAGATGCACGAACGGCCACACGCGGTAGTTCATCTCGAGCGTGGGCGGGACCTTGGCCAGAGCCACCTCGAGCGCCTCGTCCGGTCGCTTGCCCTGCATGCACTGCATGGTCGTGAAGAACGTGGTCGAGATGAAGGGCGCGAACAGCAGCTGATCCATGGCGATCTTCTGCGCCACGCCCATAGCGCCCGTGGCTTTGACCGTGCGGTCCACGAGGTTGTACCAGTTGTGCGCGATGGGCGCGAAGAAGCAGCCGCCCCAGACGATCATGCGCAGCGTGCGCGTGGCCGACTCGTGGCCCGAGAGCTGGGTCAGCTTGGCTTCTTGGCCCTGCTCCTGCTCCTGCTCAGCCGCATGCCGCTCCAGCCGCTGCGCGATGCGGTCGCCCGTGCCGAAGAGCACGCCCGAGGTCACGCACTTGGTCAGCAGCGGCGCCCTGGCCAGCCAGCCCACGTACAGATCCAGGACGCGCCGCATGGCCGCGACCGGTCGACCGAAGAATGATCCATGATGGGCATAGGTTACGTAACCAGACGAAACGGAGAGCGCGCGCCCGTAACCCTTCAACATGAACATGCGAGCAGCATGAAGCGAGGCGACGCGGCGGAGAATGCGGCGCTGCTGACGTGGCGCAAGAGCTCCATGATGCGCAGGAAGAGCTCCATGGCGGCGGTGGTCGCGGGTCCAGTCTGCGAGCGGCTGGCGGCGGTCCTGCAGCAGACGCTGGGCGGCAGCGTGGACGCCCGAGATATCACGTGCGCGCAGGTGCACTATCGGCTGCTGGGCTCCAAGCGCTACTGGTTCCGCCGCGTTAAGCAGGACCAGACGCGCAAGCAGGGCTGGGAGGCGCAGTGCTACGAAGTCTGCCTGCGCAAGTCCACCAAGAACGCGATGCGCACAGCCGTGCACTGGCAGGCGCTGCCGCGACTGGCGAGCGCCGACGTGCAGCTCAAGAGCCTGGGCCATTTCGACTCGGAGCGTGCGGCCACGGCGGCCTACGATGCGGCCATCGCGACTCGCAATATGGTGAACCCACTCACTGGCGCGCTGCTACAGGAGAGCGAGCTGCCTGTGGAGCTCACGCGCACCGTGCAACTCACGATCGCGTCGGACAGGTTCCGACGGCTCAAGCAGATGGAGCGGCTTCAGCTCGTGTACGAGCTGCTACTGGCGTGTGACTGGTCCATGAAGCCTGGAGACGACCTGCCTCCGCTATGCAGCGACGCTGTTCCGTCTCAAGTGCGTGGCATCACGTGGATCGGAGCAAACGTGGCCCGCCTGGCGATCTGGCGAGGCCTCTGCCTGAACCTGGTGGTCTGCGCCAAGACGCCGTCCCAGGTCCTGAGCAGCAAGACGGCCGTGGCTCCCACAGACACCGAGCGGTTCGGCCTCGGACGCCTGCTGAACGACCGCGTGGCCAACATCGATGCCACCATGCTGCCGGTCTCGAGAGGATTGGCTGACTTGGTCTCGCCCGAGCAGCAGCAGGACAACAACCCCAAGCAGCAGCGGCTGCCGCATTTCTACCATGGCCTGCCTGAAGAGCTCAAGCGCATGATGGCGGACCAGCAGCAGCAGGAGAACCCACTTGCCGGACTCAGGAAGCTGGGCAACAACACTGAAGCCACGTTCCTCAAGAAGTACATCAAGCGCAGACGCGAGTACGCGGTCGCCGCACGCAAACTGCAGCAGCAGTACCGACGCAGCATGCACAGCAAGGCGCTCAAGCGCATCTTCTGGCGGCAGTATGGGGCGCTGGCCATGCAACGGCTACTGCGAGGCCATCGAGCGCGGCAGTTTGCGCGCGCGTATCGCCAGGCCGCGACCTGCGCGGTGCTGCTCATCCAGTCGCTCTACCGAGGTCATGTATCCCGAGAGAGCACTAAGCGGCTACGCGAGCGAATGCAGGCCGCTGCAGGCACGATCCAGCGCGTGTATCGAGGCTCGGTCGCACGTAAGTACGTGCGCTGGGTGCGGCAGAAGAAGAGCAGCGCGATCGTGCTGGAGCGGGTCGTGCGTGGCTTCATGGCTCGCCGGCGCGTGGCACGCATGCGTCGAGCAGCGTACAAGCGACAGGTTGTGGTCCCAGCCTGCATCCAAATCCAGCGTGTCTGGCGCGGCATGCTGGCTCGCCGCATTGCTAGCGAAAAGCGCCGGATACGAGAGCAATTCCTGGTCATCTACCCAGCGGCCTCGCGGCTTGGCCGCATCATTCGCGGGTATCTAGCCCGCGGCCTGGCGCTCAAGTACCGCCGCGCGAATGCGGCCGCGCGCGTGATCCAAACCCACTGGCGGTCGTACCGCTACTATCGCAAGTGGATGCTGGTCATGGAGATCCGCCGCCAGCATCGCATGGCCTCCAAGATCGGTGCATTGGGCCGTGGGTACGTGGCTCGCAAGTTCTTCAAGCGGGAGAAGCGCAAGCGGTTCGTGCAATTCGTGCTGCAACCAGCAGCCAGGAACATCCAGCGCGTGTTCCGCGGGTACATGGTGCGTCGGCGGCATGAAGACCTGCGCGACCAGGTCGAGGCCGCGATCACGCTGCAGCAGATGTGGCGGTCCAGATCCAAGATTAAGCTGATCCAGGAGCGAATGCGAGGCTTCCGGGTGTCGCTGCGGCACAAGCACGCGATCGTGATCCAGTGTGCGTTCCGCTGCTTCCGAGCACGGCGCCAACTGGTCTATCGCCAGCTCTCGTACCAGGCTCGCTATGGCACGGCGGCCCTGGCGATCCAATCGGCCTGGCGCAGCTTCTGCAGCCGCGTGCAGATCAAGGAGTTCCGCTTCTGCTCCATGATCGAGCGCAAGGCCCAGGCGCTGACCGAGTGGAAGACCGAGCGCGAGATGATCGAGTTTGATCTGCTGGACGCGCGGGACGATCTCAAGCGCCTGGTCAAGTACAAGGGCAAGGCCATGACCCGCATCAAGGACCTGAAGAGCATGCGCATCGAGTGGGAGCGGCGCCAGCCTGTGGTTGACAAGGAACTGAGCACATTGACCGAGGAGGACAAGGACCGCGGCTGGGGCGAGGCCTTTGAGACCGAGAAGCACTTCCTGCACTACAGTCTCGAACTCAGTGTGGAGGATATCCTGTCCCACAAGGAGAGAGTTCGTGAGTACGAAGCCGAGATCGAAGACCTGCGGCTGGAGCTGGACGATCTGGAGCGGGACCTGGAGGAATGCGTGCTCTCGGAGACCACAGAGCTGGAGACCTACCGAGTGTTTGAACGCCAACGTGCCGACGCCATGTTTGCGGCCGACAAGCTCACCAAAGTGCGGCGCCAGCGTATCCGCTGGAAGGTCCGCAGTGACCGGCGCCATGTGGTTCGTCGTCACCGCGACGATCTCAAGCTGATTGAGAAGGAGCAGCTCGCCAAGCGGCAAGTGCAGGAGCTGGGCGTGCTCTCGTACGCGAAGAAGCAGGAGCTGCAGATGAAAATGGCTGAGACCATCGAGCGAGTGGCCGTGGACCGCGCCAAGCAGAACAATGTGGCCCTGGCCATGCAGGGCAGCGAGAGCGTGCTGCGGGGCTTTGACGACATCATCCGCAACATGCATTCCATCACTCAAGAGGCCACGTTTGACTACCGAATGCCCAAGACCGATCTGCGGGAGCAGGCCGACACGCCCATGTGCTGGCATTGCGGCCGAATCACCTGTGATTGCGAAGCGCTGGAGGCCGAAAAAGCCGCGGCTGCACTGGCCAACAAGGATCAACAGGCGAATGGCAAGAAATTGGATGTTGTACTGAATGATCAGGCGGCCAAGTTGAAGCATGGCAATCGACTCGCCAAGAGAGGCCACTACCATGACCGCTGAGTGAATGGCTTGTTTTTGGATATGTGTTTTGGATTGGGACTACTCATCAGACCAGTCGGAGGCTTCGGACATGCTCAGTGAATCCGCACGATGGCGCAGTCCAACCATTTGCTGCAATTCATACGATGAGTCAGCTGGCGAAGGCGCAGAGAGAGCCAAGAAATGACTCAGCACGTACTGTTTCAAAAGAGGCCACCGGGTTCTTGGTTTCTTCGGCTCTCGGGGGCGGCGGAGCGCGCACGGACCGTGCAGGAGACGAAGTTCCTTTGCTCTCGCCATCCTGCTTCTTCTTGATCTGTCGGATCTGGGCCAGGAAATCGTTCTACAAGCAGATTGAAGCCACGTTAGAGGCGTAGATAATAGGCAAAATGCAGCTTCCGTACCTCATCGTCATTGACAGAAGCCTTGCCATCGTCCGAATCGCCAGCATCGCTGCCATTGTCGGACATGGCCAGGTTTGGCAACCTGTTTGAGGACGACGTCTCGGCAGCCGGAGGAGGTGGCGGTGGGGGCGCTGTGATCTCCTTGGCTGTCAGCACCACCACAGGTTTCGCCATCCGCTCTCGTTCGCGCTTCTGCTCCATCTGGTCCTGCTTTCCGCTGATGGCGGCTTGACGTCGAAGCATGCGCTGCTTCATTTCCTCCGCCAGCGTGAGCGGTTGGTTCGGCGCCTGCAAGCAGATTGGTTCGATAACGTGGTGCCGAGATATCAGTATCATGACCATTCAAACAGGCGAAGTGCTTCACATACCGCTGGCTTCTCCACTGGATCAGCCTTCTTGGCGTTAGGATCGACCTTGCGCAGCCTCATGCCAGGGTTTCGAATCTGGTCCAGCAAGCTTGCAACAGGCGACTCGTCCTCTTGAGGTGCCGGGGGCGCTGGTGGTCCAGCGGTCTAGCAGCAACACGAAACGAGGGTCAGTACTCCGTCTGACTGTTCCCAATGGCAGGTATCATTTCGCATACGTCGTCGTTCATAGGAGCTGGTGGAGGCGGAGGAGGAACATCATCTTCAACCTGCGGAGGAGGAGGTGGTGGAGGGGCAGAGTCGTCATCCAAGCCCAGATCAGCCGGCGGCAGGGGTGGCGGAGGCGGAGCAGAGCCATCGGAGAAGTCGAGGCTCGGCGGTGGAGGCGGCGGGGGCGGAGGTCCATCCGTTGGCCCAACCTGCACGGTCTGCTGGGACGGCTCCAGGGCCGACGGGCCATCGGCAAAGCCACTGACGGCCGGTAGATCCGGCAGCGCCGCCTTGTTGTTTTGGAACATGGACGGCGCGATCGACGTGTTGGCGCCGGCTTCGGCCGCGTAATTGTAGTTGGCGATGTTCTCGAGCGGCAGGTTCGTGGGCAACTTGGCCGACAGGTCCTCCATGGCGCCCATGGACGGATGGAAGTCGTAGTTGAGACCTTGTACGGACGGCTTTGCAAAAGGAAAGAAGGTGAGCACTGTACAGCAGCCGAGGACGTGACGACAACAGCAACACACGAACATACCAGTTCGTCTCCATCCACAAGCGTCTTGGGGGCCTTGGCCAGCTCCTTCTGCTTCTCCTCTTCCTCTTCGTAGTCTGTGCCCAGCAAGTTATCCCACGAGGTGTACTACGCCAGCCATACGAGTCAATGAAAGAGCCGATTGATAGAGCTGGGGTTTGCTTTCTACCTTTTGGTACGGGTTCTCCCCCGAGTTGAACAGCAGGACGCTGCCGACCGACGGAATGTACTCTGGCAGTCGCCCCAGTCCCTCCTGATGATGATGGCACAGCAAAGCATCAGTCCACCCGCAACCGCCAGCCATGGGAAGACACAGAGATAGAGCTCTTACCATGGCCATATCCACTTCCGCACGCTGGGTCTCCTGGTACAGATTGACTTTCTCAAAGAGCTCGATGGTCTCGCTCATGAGCTGTCCACGCTGCGCCGGGGGCATGGGCTCCTGCAACAGACAAGCGGCATCCAGTCAGCACACGAGAGCCGACTGCATTGCATTGCGCACGCACGCACGTACCGCCGGCAGAAAGTGTGTGTCTTCATCCGCATCCGTCATGACCACGGGCGCATCGGCGTACGGCTTGTCGTGGAACAGCGTCTTGGTCGGCGGCAGCACTACATCAGAGCCAGCATGGGGTCAGTCTCCTCCCCAACCTGCCGTACAGGGCGGTGTCCCCCCTCGTACCCTTGGGCGCTGGGTACTTGGACGTGGAGAACACGGTCGTGGGCTTGCTGGACGTGCGGCGCTCTGTGATGGCGTTCACTTTAGCCTGGCACAGGCGGATCCGGTCGTCGATGGCCGTCACGCGGTCCTTCTCCTGCGAGACCTTGTGCAGCAGTCGGTTGAAGATATCGCCCACCACCACGTCCAGCTGCGCCAGCTGGTGCAGCACGTCTCGCGCCACGAACTGCGGCCGCAGGTCCTCGTACACGCGCTCCAGCGCATACACCTGCGACGTCTGCATGGCGATCGATGAGCTGCGGCGTACTACAACTACGGAGGAGGAGGAGGTTCGTAACGAGAAGGTTATGTGAACTGGATTTTCAAACGGTTAGATAGACGGCAGACCTAACATCTCGTGTGTTAGGGCTAATACTGCAACACATTATTTTAGGACACTGGGAGTTTGTGAAACACCCATTTACCCAGATTGTTGCACTGTAGACAAGCGCATATCGGTTTTTTTGCATTCGGCGACATCCGCATGTGGCCTTGCACGCATGCAGGTCCGTATGTACACAGTTCAAGAATTGGCATACCAAGCTCGTCACTGGGGTCCTGCATGCGTAGACTTCTGTCGACCAGGACAGATGAATGGACCATACACATTTATTAACGGTGACGAGCCAACTGCTGTTTGAATGCAAGTACTGTAATGGACACTAACTAGGCCCGAGACGCCATTGGGCTTGAGAGCTCTTGGGGGCCTTGGTCTGCTCTCTGAGTCAGAGCCATGCGCTGCGACTCGAATGCTGCGCTGTATATAGTGTACTGTATCCAGGAGGACTGCACATATATACCAGAAAGCATCACCTTGAGTAGTCCAACCCAGCGGCAGTCATCGTCATGTGAGACTGGCGGGTCGTGCGGTGCTCGTTGGGAGGGCTTCTCATCACTCTCTCCTTCTGCATGTGACATGCACCAAGATGTACGGAGATGCTCGGAGCCAATCAGCCGTCCACGTTGAAGGGAGTCACGAGCGGCCCATCTTCAGGATCGCAAGGTGGACAGATCCCATTGTCCACAGGCCTGATCCCCATTGCATGCCTTTGCTGCCTTCGCCCTTCCCTTCTGGCTAACAAGCAATTGATTGGTGCCACTAAACAGATCCCCTGGACGCGCGAAGCAACGTTAAGGCTGGCGGTTCCCTCGCTGGGCTCGCTGCTTTAACGCTGCTGCATCCGATAGGAAAGGTGCAAGCTTCTGGTTTATCCACCAATCCGCGTGTTAGAGACGCGAGCGCCGGAACTCAGCGAGACGAAGCAGGCGGCTGCCTGTCCACGTCACATTTCGCTCACGCCAATCGCGGCTTCTCGCATGTCGAGCACGTCGCTACAGGCGGCCTGATTGGCTCGACAGGGCCCCAGCTGGTCTGTCACATCGATCGCGATGATTAGATGCGTCCTCTGGGCCAGTCAATGCTTGCTGCATCTTTGTCATGCCAGCCAGCGTCAGCCAATGCGGTAGCTAAGCTCAGCAGGCAGGACACAGCCGCGGCCTGCTGGGTCTCTGGGTCTCCAAGCCTGCGCGCAACTACTGAAGCTCCGGTCCGATTCAGTTCTCAATCTGCTCAGTCCAAGCTAACTACTCACTCCAACAACAACCATGGCTTGGCTCACGGTTGAAGACTGCAAGATCGCATTCAACATCTTCTGCTTCGTCTATGGCGTCGGCACGCTCGGCATGCCGGCCAACTTTGCGCGCTCGGGCGCGTACATTGCCGTGATCGCCATGCTGGCCATGGCCTGCGCCAATGCCTACGCGTCCGTCGTGTCTGTCAAGATCATGCTCGTGGCGCCCAAGTCCGTCAAGAACTACGGCGATCTCGGCGAATGGGTCGCCGGCGGCTGGGGCCGCGCCATCGTGCTGCTCACGCAGCTGCTGGTCTGCCTGCTCATGCCCTGCGCCTACCTGGTGCTGGGCGGCACGCTGTTGGACGATCTGTTCCCTGGCGCCTTCAGCACCACGACCTGGATCTGCCTCATGGCGCTCGCTGTGACGCCGGCCTGCCTCGTGCCTCTGATGAAGGAAGGCGCTGGCGTGGCGCTCGTGGGCTGCCTCGGAACGCTCATTGCTGATGTCGTGGGTATCGCGGTGCTGCTTCACGGCATGGCCGGCCACCCGACCCCACCGGCGCCGCACCTCCGTCCCAAGCAGGTCCTGGCCACCTTTGGCAACCTCGGCCTGGCCTACGGCGGCGGTGTGATCATCCCGCTGCTCACTCGCCAGCACACGCAGCCCCAGCGCATGCCTCGCGTCGTCTGCTCCACGGTCGTGATCATCTCGGTGCTGTTCCTGATCATCGCCGTGCTGGGCTACTCAGCCGTGGGCTGCCAGATCTCGGGCAACCTGCTCTTCACGATCTACCCGAACTCCGAAACTGGTCTCAGCCCGCTGGGCTTCGCGCCCAACTGGGGCTCCATTGTCATCGCGTTCATGTGCATGCAGATCCACTGCGCCATGGCCGTCTCGGTCGTGCTCTCGGCCGCCTTCTACGACATTGAGCGTCTGGTGCTTGGCATGCACAAGCAGAACAAGGGCGACCTGGAAGAGACCAGCTACCAGGCCACGCAGACCCCGCCCGCTATTGTTGACGCCGACTCAGCCGACGTCACGCAGCAGAAGATCCGCAGCTCCAACACGTCCTTCGTGTCGCTGCAGGGCGTGGACCAGGACCAGACCAAGGAGTACGAGGAGGCGCTGAAGGAGTACGAGGGCGTGAACGCCATCCGCTACGTCATCCTGCGCATCGTCGTGATCGTTCTGCTCGTGCTGTTGTCCATCGCGCTCAAGGACCACTTCCTCGACCTCACGGACTTCGTGGGCGCCTCGTGCCTCACGATCAACTCGGTCATGCTGCCCATTATCTTCTACCTCAAGACCTTCTGGCCCACCATCCCGCTCTACGAAAAGATCCCGGCCCTTCTCATCCTTGTCGTCTGCTTCGGCCTCGGCTGCTACGTGACCTACACGTCCGGCCAGAACCTGTTCGCGCCCGTGGACTCGTCGGTGTCCTTCCCGTTCTGCGCCCCGGAGTACCAGGACACGTTCTACTACGTGCGCAACGCCACCAGCAGCTAGACTTC
>JAADVF010000325.1:0-30372 GCA_023334555.1 Elongisporangium undulatum
ATCGGGCAAGCGCACTTGCTGATGTAGGCTGCAAAGGCCGCGCGCGAGAGCTGCGCCTTCTTGCACCGGAAGTTCGGCGCGATCACGACGTCACCCGTGGTGATCTCTACGTGCGGCACGTCCACGTCGTAGGTTCTGCGGGTATGGTTGCCTGGCACGGAGCTCACCTCCCACGCGCCGTAGAGCTGCGTGCTGGGCACGAGCCCGATGCCGAGCGGCTTGGCCTCGAACCAGGCCGTGTACTCGCCGTCAAACCGGTTCGGGTGGTACGACGGCTCGTCCATGGCCTCCTCCTGCTCCTGCTGCGTCTGGATGTCGTCATCTGCGTCGTGGCCGGCCTCGAACAGCGTGCGCAGCAGCCCCTTGATGCCGCCGCCCAGCGATGCGCGCGCCATGCTGCTACTTCAAGGATGACGCCCGAGATCTGGGGGAGAGGTCGCTGTGTACCACTCCCAGTGGTACGGGTACCGACAACGGAACGTTGGGTATTTGGGTATCTGGTTTGGTCTTTAAAACAGATCTGATTTCCGAAAGGGGTTAAAGGGTGTTTGGGTGGATGATGCCAGTTTGAGTTTCCCATGGGTTACGCTGCGTGCGTAACCCTCTCTCGGTCATTTCATCAGCAGCACACACAACGCGGCAGTCGCAGCCCGAGCGCTCCGAGATGAACGGGGCGTCGGACGAAGCGCCGGTCGTTGCGGATACGGCACTACGGCCGCTTCCCTCGGTACGTGGGCTGCCGTCCGCTGCAAGTGGCCGCAGAGGCCCAGAGAACCTGGTGACGGACGACGACCTCGCGGACGAGAGCAGAGATGATGATACGAGTCGATCGATTGACGACTCGGCAAACGATCCCTTACTGCCCGTAGTGATGCATCTGTCTCAGTGGCTGCAGGACCACGCGCAATCGCAGATGGACGAGTTCCGCCGGCCCAACTCGTTCTGGGGCAACATGAGCTCCACGTCCGAAGACGCATCGCGGCTACTGGGGCCATTGCCGCTGCAGACCGAGCCATGGACAGACGTCGATGGCGATGGCGTCGAAGCCGAAGAAGAGCCTCCGTTCGCACAGGAGCTGCCACTGCCGCCACGCAGTCGACGCCGCGGCGAATCGGCCGCCTCCTCTAGGTCCACTCGCGGGGGCTCGATCACTCGTCGAGAGAGTAATTCCTCGATGGTGGAGGTCGTCGTCAATCACGACGATGACCAAACGAGTACGACACCAGCGGCGGGCGTGGCGCCAGGCCCCCGCAGTGACGAGGCTGGACAGCAAGCTCCGCCGCCGCAGACCCCAGTGCCACCACCTCGTCGAGCGGGCAGCACGACCGACGACGAGAGCGAGGACCAGACCGCCATGGCCGAGCTGCAGAACATCCTGCGCCGTTGCCACCACTCGCTGCCGTTCCTGGCGCTGTTCCTGATCTACTTTGCGTACCAGCACACGACCGGCATTCTGGTGTTTCTCGTGGGCACGATTGTGATCATGGGGCTCGACCAGCGCATCCGCAAGCAGATCGCGCTCAAGGAGAACGCTAGCGGCCTGCGTCTCGTGATCATCGTCCTCATGTGCGTGCTGGACATGAGCGCGCTCTGCTTTATCGATGGCGATGCGAACCCGTACCGCCATTTCCTCAACAAGATCAACGCAGACGCCTCCGAGAACGGCCTGTTCTGGGAGGTCATGTGGGCAGTGCTCGTGAACGGTACGTGTCCACTCAACAAACCCAGTCTGGTCGGCACTCATCCGATGGCTTTCATTTGTTCCCTCAACAGATTTCATCGTCCGACTGTGCAGCGTGATCGTGAAGGCACTGGTGGCCACTGTCAAGGCAGAAAGCATATGCTGTTTCAAACGAACCGGTCGCAACCAGCAGTCGATGTCGACTACGACCAACCAGGCTTGCCCCAATGAAGGAGCGGACGTAGCAGGTTCTGTTGCAGTGTCCATTGATTCCAGCGAGCCCTCGAGAGCTCCGTCATCGGTCTCGTTCTACAGAAGAAAGGTGAGAATGCCCTTGTGGGATTACATCGTAAAACTGGTTCACGGTGCTGAACTCATGTATTTCCTGTGGAAAATAGCGAAAACTGTACGGCATTATTGAGATGTCGTCGATTTTCCTGCGATCACTGTTGGCCGGAGTCCCGTGGTGCAACTACTATCAGGTAACAAACAACTCACGCTCACGTGGATGGAAAGAGAATCATCTAATCATGTCGACCATGTATGCTGCTCTAGCTTTGCTCCTCCAAATTGATGGCCGATCTCTTCACGTTTTCTTACATTTTCATCAAGGTGCGTCGCTATCAATTGTACATACTCCCTCCTCACGAGGCGCCAATACTGATGACAACTCCCGATTGCTGGTTGCGCAGGGTCTGATCCTGGGCACACAGGGTCGAAAAATCATCACGATGGTGCATTCATTTATCACGCTAGGCCTGGATTTCGGCACCTACGTCACACACGACGAGCTGGTGGAAGCGGGCTCGCCCGATTGCTCAATCTGCTACGAGCCCATGAACGTGCCAGTCAAGCTCTCGTGCACGCACATGTTCTGCGAAGAATGCGTGATGGAATGGTTTGACCGCGAGCGGTCCTGTCCGCTGTGTCGAGCCGCCATCTCCATGAGCGGGGACGGCACCGGGGCCGGGGGAGATGAAAGCAAGCCGCAGTTTTTGGACGGAAGCACGAGTTTATTGCCGCAGCTACTTTAAATACATGAGCTTTGCATCTTTGGTTTCCTGTGGTGACAGGAAACACATATTTACGTGATCTCTTGAGTGTTAATCAGCTAGTAGCGACGCTGTCGTCATCAAGGAACGAGACAGTGACAGTGCCCGGCTCGGAAAGTTTGCCCAGAGTAAACAGTCTGGTCAGCGTTCCTTGGACGCACGCCCACTCGGTTGGCCCATCGGCTCGAGCCTGGGTCGGTGCATGCTCGCCATCTTGCTCGTCTTCGTATAGCGAACTGGTCATCGGTGTCGATGTGTTGAGCTCCACGATCTTGAAGCGCATGCAGACCTGCACTTCGACTTGGAAGTCGTCCATGCTCTCGACGTCATCGCCCAGGATATTGAGCTGCACCGGGTACGCATCGTGAGACACTGGGCAGATGGATACATGCTGGTGCTGACACAGGAAACTGATGGCGTCGTAGATATCGCCACCACTCTGGGTTCGAGAGCTCCCACGCAGCACCCGCTCGACGAACGCCAGCGCCTTGGCCTCCGTGTGTCGATTGAATCGGTTGACTGGCGAGGTCGACGACAGCGATTTGCGGTGCGAGGACGGAGGTAGCGGGCTATCAGTCGCTGCCGGGGCATTACCAGCGGCAGCCTTGGCTCGATGGTTGGCGTGCTTGACGAACGCCATGACTTTGCCCACCATGTACTTGACGACCTCGGAGATATTGTCCTGCTCCAGCGCGTTGGTCTTGCTCACGCAGCTGATGAGTTTGTGGTCCACGAGGATCTTGTCGCGCTCCAGGTCCTTGATGATCTGGATCATGCTCAGATTGCGGCTCGACCGGCGCTGCACTTGCTGGTGCTGGTGCAGTTGCTGCTGGTGCAGACTCTGGCCCTGGCGCTGGTCGTGGCGGTCGATCCGGTTGCGCAGCCAGGCCAGCGAGATGCACACGGGGAAGTGCGACACCAGCGCTTGACGGTATTGAACTATCCAACACAGAGAGACGGTGATCAATTGCACGAGAGGAGCTCTCATCTCAGCGCACGTACCGTAGTCGGTCACATCGCTGATGGTCTTTTCCAGCAGATAGAGATGGAACATGCAGACCCGCTCCAGCGCGGCGACCCAGGTGGCCCGCTCTTCCTCCGACGCAGCATCGAGCGTGAACACATTATGCGCCGTCGCGACGCTCTCGCCCCTGGCTGTGAACAGTTCCTCACGCCGCACGGGGACCAGCAGCTGGAATTGAAACTTGTCGTCGTCCGTAGGCGGCAATTGGCGCACTTGCGCGCCGTGCAGCTTGATAGTACGGGCTGTCGGTGCCTCCGCCTCGCCGGACTGGAACGGGTCGGCCAGCAGCGATGAGATCGAGCTCGGGAGCTTGAACTTGCTGAAGTTGGACGCCGCGCCCGTGATCGACTGAAGCATCCCGGTCGGAGAGAGCACCGGCGGTGCCGTATTCGGTGGGGCAGCCGCACCAGTGGCAATAGGAGGAGGCGAGACCTCATGCGACGTCGCCGCAGCAGCTTGAGCCGTTGGCACTTTGGCGTGTGGCTCGGATGCATGAGTACTGTTGCTCGTAGGCTCCTCTCGCACTGGGGTCATCTCCAGCGTGGCCTGGTCCTCTGCGAGCGTGCACCACGTGCGTTGGCCCATGGGTCTGGCTCCGAAGAGCGCACGCATGGCTGGCTTGTTGGATGGAGACGCGCTCTGGATCAGCGTGAGATAGCCGCTCTTCAAATACCGCGTGCCGTCCAGCTTCTCAATGTTGAGGCTTTTGACCACGGCCAATAGCTCCATGTGCAGCAGATCCACGCCGGCTTCGGTCAGCTGGTGCTCCCATCGCAGTCGCTGGACCGTGAACCAGAGCTGGCGAATGCGCTGGCGCGCGTCGCTCTGCAGATGCAGCAGCTGCAGCGAGGCGTTAAGGAACGTGTCGCAGAGCGCCGAGGACGCAGGATCTGCATTCGTCAGGAGACTGTCGCCTCGCACGTTGTAGCTCTCTGCTGCTGGGAGATGCTCCTCCGATGGCGGTGCTTCTGTCGCGAGAGGAGGCGCATCGACGTCTTTCATGGTGCATTGCTCAGTCTCGTGAAGCTCCTCCAGTCCTTCCTGGTCGTCGTCATCTTCGATGTCCTCGTCCTCCTCGCCCTTTGATTCTTCCTCTTCCGCCGTGGCCATGGCGTTGGGCGGGAACGGGAACACGGCCGTGGCCATGGCGCTGTCCGAGTGCGAGCGCATCATGCCCTTGAAGAACCGCAACGGCGTCGAGCACATCACCTGCTTGGAATACGACGTGCGGACCGCGACCACTGCGCCCGTTTCGATCGCATGCTCGACCTGCTCGCCCTTGCCGCCGCCGCTCTTGAGCTCAAGAGCGGCAGCTTCCTCCGAACCCTGCTCAGCGTCATAGCCCGAGTCAGGCGGCGGCACCGCCGCCGGCTGCACTTCGACCGCCATCTTGGCGAACATGCTGTCGCAGCAGCGGCTTCAGGCGTCTGCCACGCGCCACGCAAGACTCGTTTCGCCCTCGCCCATTCTAAAATAGCCGCCATCCACCGCCGGAATCAGGCGAGGGCCGCCACATAGACACGAGCCTGCCGATTGCGGAGACCGTTGTTCGCGCAATCACTGACGTGGCACCGCCACAAGATCGGCAGCTGAGCCTCGACCACCAGAACGAACGGCCAGACCACCAGAACGAACGAACGCGATGCTCTCTCCCCACACTCACTCTCGGGCGTCTATATGTATAAATCTTTTTGTGTCGTTTTGTGGTCCAAGGAGTGCGGCTTCGTGGACGCACCATCCTCTGTGTTGGTCTCTCCCGTCGGCAACAGTGGGCGCCCGTCCGGACGCCGGGTGCTTCTGCAGGCCTGCCGCGGCGCTTCTTCTGGCGCCGCCGCGTATTCGTGGGCGTATGGCGTGGCGCTCAGGCGCCATCCATTCGGTCGAGCGTCTTCTTTAATACTTCAAACGTTGTCCACGACACGGCCACGGATGGCGCGTGCACCAGCAGGCGCGGGTACACGCCGCGGAAGAACCCGGCCATGCCTTCTTGCGCGCGGATCTGGACCAGCGCGTCCAGCAGGCCGCGATACTGCACGCGCAGCTTGGGCTCGCCGCCTACGACCGCCTGCTCGTCACAATAGTTGTATGAGTCACAGCGCACGGCGATACAGAGAGATACAAGCAGCGCACGTACGCTCTCGACTGGGTTGGAGATGGTGCAGGACGGCGGGACCGTGAGCGCGACACCGCGGGCCTGCAGCTGCGCACATCGCGGACGAGAACGACACTGTAAATCCAATGGGCCACAAACGGGATCAGATCAGCATTCGTAAGTACCTGGAACTCGGCAGAGTGAGCACTCGAAGCTACACGGGTTCCTACCGATGAGGACGATTCATCCAGCACCATCATCTGGGTCTGCAATCGCGTCTTGGCCACGTCCAACGGGTTGGTCAGCGCACCAGCCTGATCGCACACACACACAACAATGGTCAGCCACCCGCGATTCCTGCCATACGCGTTCATGCAACGCACCAGAGCACCGGCGGCGGCGCCGGACAGGAGATACGCAGCCACGTTGAGCTCTCCGCTCGGGTTCAGGATCTTCTTGAAGGTCTCGTTCGCCGACACCATGATCATGCTATCGACCACAAGCTCGCGCGTAAGTGCATTGCGCCATGAATCATGCAGCAGGTTAAAGGAGCTAGCATACCTGTAGGGCAGGTTCATGAGAAACGTGGTCGGGAAGCTGATGTACAGCGCGCGTGCGCCTTCTTGTCGGATCACAGACTTGAAGCAGTCGCTCACGCCATTGTAGTATCCTAACTGTAGTCGCTGCTTGATGACGTCCATGGGCGTCATGATGAGGTCGTGGCAGACCGTGGCAACCACGCCCGCAGCGCCTGCGAGATGCCCATGAGTCGTTCATAGCATGGAACAGCAAAGAAGCAGCGCGTTGTTCGTACCGGAAGCGATCGGTGTGTGTTCTGTTGAGTCGGCGCCGAAGGACTTCTTGGCCGACTCAAAGACCGAGAAGTACACAGCGTGCGCCGGTAGACTAGCTCCTAGCATTGTGCTCACGCCTGATACAATCACACAGCGCATGAGTCGATGCATCCTCCAGCTGGGACGCACTGGCAGTCCGTCCTACCTCGAAAGAGACGCAGGGGGCCTTCCTGCGAGATCAACTTGCGGCCCGTCTCGATGGCCGACAGGTTGACCTGCGTGCCGTTCACTGGGCACCGCTGGCACTGCATGTGGGTCTACACAAGCGGCGCAATCGGTCAATCAGTGTGTGCGCGCGCCGCCAAGAGCTCCGATCGCTTGGACGTACTTTGATGGTGTCGATGGGGAAGATGGACACGTGCTCGGCCACGCCGGCTGCCGATCCGGCCAGCATGTGGTTGATGAACGAGCCCTTCTCGGGCGTCCACTCCTCCCAGTCCTCATCCAGCGAAGGCGTCGCGGTGGCCATTGCGATTGCGTCGATGAATGCTTAGTGACTGGATCCCCCTAAATAAGGCGTGTGCCAAACGAGAGTACAGTGGTTCCTCCGAACTGGCAACGCATGCACAGCAGATGTCGGAACCCCTGAAACAGCAACCCCCTTTCTGAGCAACCACCTGACGCTCCGGAGTATAATCATCGCGGGTAGGGCTTTTGGATGGTAAAGGACGTCGGCCAGGATGGCACTCGCGCGAGGGAAAACGCGTGGATCGGACATGGGGCCGACCGTGATTGGCAAGTTGCCCAAGCGGTGGACGAACGCGCTTCCTTGGCTTTAAGGGCCGCCCTGGGTGAGTGACCGATAGCTGCCATCTTGTTGGTCGGCAGCACGTGCCTTTCCCTTCTTCCTGTGTATCAGGAGGCCGGTCAATAGCGAGTTCGTAGGTGCGCATTGGCTGACAGCTTCTGGACGGCAAAATTAAGTTTATGTATTTTCGTGTGGTGCACACCGGACCAGCGGTCTCTGAAGCGGTTTAACACTCCGTCACTATCATCACTGGTACTATACCTACACTTCTATCTCTCTATATTCTCGGCAGACGCACGAATGCGTCCAGCGGATTTCGTGGCGACGAACGCGCTAAACTCGGCCAGCTGCACCGTGGGCACGCGCAGCGTGAAGCTCGCGTTCTCGGGCTGCTCGTAGTCCTGCGCGATGATGTCGCCGTTGAAGCGTGTGCAGGCGTGCTTCACGACATCGATCAGCGCGAACGGCGTTTGCAGCGTCACGCTGGTGGTAGGCACCTTTGTGATGATCTCGGCCTGCTCCAGCACATCCTGCGCTGCGGCAGCGTAGGCGCGCACGAGCCCGCCCGTGCCCAGCTTGGTGCCGCCAAAGATCCGAGTCACGACGACACAAACATCCACAAGCTGTCGGTGCTGCAGCGCCTGTAGAATCGGCTTTCCCGCTGTGCTATGCGGTTCACCATCGTCAGAGGCATGCTCGCGGCCGTCGCTCGTAGTGTATGCGTAGCAATGGTGGCATGCGGTCGGATACAGCGCGCGCCGCGTGTCGATCAGGCCTTTCACGTGGTTTTGTATACCAGCTCCGCAGATATCATGCTCGTGAAGCGGCCACGCGGCCGCGATGAACCGCGACGCCTTGCGCTTGGCGATCTCATGCTCCACGTAGTGACGAAGCGTGTTCATCCAGCTGGCAAAGGGGAAGGTAGCCCACCGAATGTCCATCATCGCAGCAATCGTGACCACCATTTTGCCCACAGAATGAATGCTGTTTAGATTGAGTGAGGGTTGCTCAATTAGGGGGCACAGAACTGGTGTCTCACCGGTATGCTTCGTCCATACCGGTTTTGGAGATTTTTGATTTTTGGGAACCGGTTCACCATTCTGAAGATACCGGTATCTACCGTAACCTGACACAGCGAGCGGCTCTTTTTCGGGTCATCATTTCCCCAATCTGATCAAGACGCAGACATGGCGACCACGCGCAAGCAGCCCGTGCCGCGGTTCCTCGAGTTCCTGCGCATCCGCACGGTGAGCGGCGAGGGACCCAATGGCAGCTACAACCAGGTGCGTCCGCTTGCCGCCTTGTGTTTGAGCTTTTACGCTGGAGAACAAGTGCTCACTGATGGATATTCGCATTCAACAGTGCGCGGATTGGTTGCGTGCGTACCTCGAAGAAGGTTTGTGCTACAGTATTGCTGTGATGGACAGACCATGTGTTAGCGGTGGCTCTGACGGGGCGCGTTTGTGGCTGTTGCGCTAGTCGGCCTGGCGGTCCAAGTGGTCTCGCCCGTGGCCAACAAGCCCATTGTGCTGGTATGATACGCGCGTGTGAGTGATCGGTGTTGCAGCGCTCTGATGCGGCATCATTTGACTGATCCAGGCCAAGTGGGAAGGTGAAGATCAGTCGCTGCCGGGCATCCTCCTGAACTCGCACTACGACGTTGTGCCGGCCGTGCCTGAGCACTGGACCTATGACCCGTTCAATGTAAGTGATTGCATGTTGGCTGGACTCCTCACTCTCCTCTTGGCGCTCACGCCTGAGCCACGCGTGTAGGCGCAAGTGCTGGAGGACGGCTTTATCTATGGCCGAGGCACGCAGGACATGAAGAGCGTGTGCATCCAGTACGTCGAGGCCGTGAACAAGCTCAAGCAGAGCGGCTTCATCCCGAAGCGCAACGTCTACCTGCTGTTCGTACCGGATGAGGAGACCGGCGGCGTCCACGGCATGAAGGAGTTCATTGCCAGCCCCCAGTTCCAGGCCATCCAGCCGATCGCATTCGCGTTCGACGAAGGACTGGCCAACCCGGAGGACAAATTTACGGTCTTCTACGGCGAGCGTGTGCCCTGGTGGTTCTACGTCAAGGCCGAGGGCCCGACAGGCCACGGCAGCCGCTTCATCCAGAACACGGCCACGTCCAAGATCATCAAGATCTGCAACAAGGCCCTGGCGTATCGCGACGCGCAGGAAGCACTCTTGGGTGCCGATATCGGCTGCAAGCACGGCGACATGAAGAAGAGGAAGCTCGGCGACGTGACCACGCTCAACATCACGGTGCTCAAGAGCGGCGTGTCGTCTGATGGCGGCCAGACCTACGCCATGAATGTGATCCCGACCGAAGCCATCGCAGGCTTTGACGTGCGCATCTCGCCGCATCTGGACATGGCCGACTTTGAGGTAGGAGGTGCATAGAGACACTCTTCGTAATGCCAGCCAGCTGACGTTGTCCCATGCAGGCGATGCTGAACGACTGGTGTTCGGAGGAAGGGCTCTCGTGGGAGTTCACGCCGCAGAACCCGCCGCTGCGCAAGCATTTCACCACGGCCGTGGACGACAGCAACGTCTGGTGGACGCTGTTCAAGTCCTCGTGCGAGGTAAAGCGTTGGTTTGATTGGTGTCAGTCGTAGCCGGTCAGAGTCATTGACGCACTACTCGTTTGCTTGGTATCAGAAACTCGGCGTGCCGGTGGAAGCCGAAGTGTTCCCTGCGGCTACGGACAGCCGATTCCTGCGCCAGGCCGGCATCCCGGCGCTGGGCTTCTCGCCCATGAACAAGACCGAGGTCCTGTTGCACGAGCACAACGAGAAGCTGCACCAGGACACGTTCCTGCGCGGCATTGAGGTGTACGAGGCCATTTTCAAGGACCTGTTTGTGCATGTCTAGGAGCTATAAGAGCTGCATGGCCTGAATGAAGCCATAGACCTTGCAAATACACCACCCAATACCATCATATAATGCATGCGTGCACAGTCGTCAGGGGAGCACATCCGCATTGGACCTTGCTGCTCAGATGATCGTCCGCCGCAGCTGGCGCTGATTGGCGAGTCGCATGGGCTGCGCAGCCTGATTCCTGATCCCAGGGCCAGCGAATGAGCGTCGCTGCACCCATCTCGTCACAATTGCGATTATGTCCAGTAGTCGGCGTCAAAAGTTCCTTCCAAGTCAGTCTCGCAATGGGCTATCCAGACACAGACCCCGTGCAGCGGCTGCTGACGTTCCTGAGCTTCCGCACCGTGAGCAGGGAAGGCCCCAATGGCAGCTATGACCAGGTACTAGCACGGGACGACCGCACGGCTCGACTTGGTGGGATGGCGATCTGATTCCGAGGCTTGGCTGTGTTGCTCAGTGCGCCCAATGGTTGCGAACGGTCCTGGAAGAAGGTATGCAAGGCTCGTGAGTGATCTGATGCCTGAGCTAACGCACTCGCTTGGCAGTTGGGCTGACCACGCAGGTCTTCTCCCCAGTGGCCAACAAGCCCATCGTGCTGGTACGTGGCCCCTCTCAACGTGCGGCAGTAGAGAGCTAGATACTGACCGCAATTGCAGGCGACCTGGGCAGGCGAAGACCCGTCGCTGCCAGGGATCCTGCTCAACTCGCACTACGATGTGGTGCCGATCATGGAGGAGCACTGGACCTTCGATCCCTTCCAAGTGCGTTCGTTTTGGCTGCTTGTTTGACCAACTCGCTCTCTAACAGTCGCTGGATCCACTCAGGCCAAGGTGCTGGACGATGGCTTCATCTACGGCCGGGGTGTGCAGGACATGAAGAGCGTGTGCATCCAGTACATCGAGGCTGTGGCCCGACTCAAACAGTCCGGGTTCACGCCCAAGCGCAACATCTATTTGTCGTTCGTGCCGGACGAGGAGATCGGCGGATTGCACGGCATGAAAGAGTTCATCGAGAGCCCGCAGTTCGAAGCCATCGCGCCGATCGCGTTTGCGCTGGACGAAGGGCTGGCCAACCCAGAGGACGCGTTCACCGTGTTCTACGGCGAGCGAACGGGCTGGCCGCTGTTCATCAAGGCCGAGGGGCCCACAGGCCACGGCAGCCGCTTCATCCAGAACACAGCCACGTCCAAGCTCATCAAGATATGCAACAAGGCGCTCGCGTTCCGAGACGAGCAGGAAGCCCAGTTGGGCGCGGATGTCGGCTGCAAGCACGGCGATATGAAGAAGAAGAAGCTCGGCGACGTGACTACGCTCAACATCACGGTGCTCAAGAGCGGCGTGACCTCGGACGGAGGCCAGACCTACGCGATCAACGTGATCCCCACGCAGGCCGTCGCGGGTTTTGATGTGCGCATTTCGCCCGACGTGGATCTCGACAAGTTCAGGGTACGTACGGTCGTGAACTGCTGCGTAGTGCTGTTGCCTTCGTGGGCTTATGTATCAACCGGTAATGCTTTGAAGGCCATGCTGGATGAATGGACGTCGGACGAAGGGCTCTCGTGGGAGTTTTCCCCTGGGCTGTCGCCGTTCCAGGAGCACTACACCACGGCGCTGGATGACAGCAACGTATGGTGGACGCTGTTCCAGGGCGCATGCAAAGTACGTGGTTGTCTGTCTGCTCAGTAGCATTACAAGCGTTGATCGCTTCTTGACGCTCAATCCTCGTTGCTTTTGCTCGCACAGAAAGTCGGAACTCGCATCGAGGCCGAGGTGTTCCCTGCGGGCACCGACAGTCGGTACCTGCGCCAGGCCGGCATCCCGGCACTGGGCTTCTCGCCCATGAACAAGACCGAGATCCTGCTGCACGAACACAACGAGAAGCTGCACCAGGACACGTTCCTGCGCGGCATTGAGGTGTACGAGACCATTTTCAGGGACCTGTTTGCGCATGTCTGAGTAGTAAGAGCTCGAAAGCAGTGAATGTATGAAATGATGTAGTATTATGTTGCCGCTAGTTACTCAGCGGCCTTGAATGGCGAGGCCAGCGGAATTTAATGACGCAGTTTTCAATTCAATTTGATTCAAACACGACACGATAGGAATGCCAGAGGCAGCAACACAGTCATAGCCTTACGGACGTTTGCCTAGGCAGACGTGCGAGCCAGCGTGAACTTGACCAGCACACCAACGACTGCAAAGAGCACGGCGAAGGCCGAGAGCTTGAACGTGGTTACCATGCGCCGCGTGATGGGCTTCATGGCCGTCATCAGCAGCTTTTCGCCGCTCTTGGTGTACGGCTGGTAGCGCTCCTTCACGTCCAGCATCGTGTATTTGAGCATGACACTCTTCTTGTGGCTGAAGGCGTCAAAGCTGGCCTTGCCCGTGTAGGCGCCCATGCCCGAGTTGCCCACGCCGCCGAACGGTAGGCTCGGGTTGGCCAGCTGCACGACCACATCGTTCACGCAAACGCTGCCCGAGGAAGTCTCGGCGAGCACGCGGTCGCGGTTCTTGCCGTTGGTCGTGAACACATACAGTGCCAGGGGCTTGTGGTGCGCTCGGATGTAGCTGATGGCCTCGTCCAGGTCCTCGTAGTAGTAAATGGGCAGGATGGGGCCGAAGATCTCCTGGGCCATGACGGCGCTGCTGTCGAACGCTTCAAAGTCGCGCTTGAAGTTGAGCAGCGTGGGCGCGATGTACCGGTCCTTGGCGTCCACATCGCCGCCGAACGTGATGCGCTTGGCGTCCTGGGTGAGCATGCCCGAGACACGCTCGAACGAGCGGCTGTTGACGATCCGGCCGAACGAGTCGCTCTGCTGGGCGTCCTGGCCAAAGAACTCGACCAGGTTCTTCTCCAGCAGCTGCACGAATTTGTCGCCGACCTTGGCGTTCACCAGCACGTAGTCCGGGCGCACGCAGGTCTGGCCACAGTTGTTGAAGCTGCCCCACGTGATGCGCTTGGCCGCGACCTCGAGGTTGGTCGAGTCCTCGATCACCACGGGGCTCTTGCCGCCGAGCTCGAGGATCGTGGGCGTGAGCGTCTTGGCCGCGGCCTCGGCCACGATCTTGCCGATGAACGTGCCACCCGTGCACAGGATCAGGTCGAACTTCTGCTCCAGCATGCTCTTGGTGGCGTCCACGCCACCGTGCACGACGCGCAGGAAGCGGCGGTCCACGTACTTGGCCAGCAGCTTGAGCAGCACAGCGTTCGTATGCACCGAGGTGTCCTCGCCCGGGATGCGCAGCATCACCGTGTTGCCGGCGCTCAGCGCACCGATCAGCGGCGTGATTGACAGCAGCAACGGGTAGTTCCACGTGCCGATGACACAGACCACGCCTAGCGGCTCGCGGTAGATGTACGAGCTGCCCGGCAGGTTGGTCAGGTCCGTGCCCACTTTCTCCGGCTTGGCCCAGTCCTTCATGTAATCCAGATGCAGCTGCACCTCGATGTCCAGCAGCGCCATCTCGGCAATGCGGGTCTCGATCGGGTTCTTGTGCATGTCCTTCCACAGCGCGGCCTTGATCTCGTCCAGCCCTTCCTTGAGCATCAGCTGCAGCGAGCGCAGCTGCGTCAGACGCGCATCCAGGTCGCGCGTGAGTCCGCTGTTGAAGCTCTCGCGCAGCGCCTTGACGTCCGCCGCGATCTCCTGGGCCGTGCTCATGCTTGCTGCTGGCGTCGGTCTCCCTTGTGGCCGAGGGAGGAGCTCGTCAATGGGAGCGCGGTACCGATCCCATTGGCTGAAATTCGTGCCTCGTCTGTCTTCAAGCTTCCAATCTGTGACTCCAATGTGACGCGCACGCGTCCCACGAATACCGGTATATACTGAAAACTGGTAAAGTACCGGTCGAGGAAAGCCTTTTGCACTGGACTTGAACCTGGCAAAACTTCAACGATTGCGATGGACTCCAGTCGATCGTAATCCAGCTACACACACATTCCGATATTTCGATACGTGCGCATGCCGCTTTCCGCGGTTTTGCGGAAAACGGAATCGGTAAAGCTCAGGACAGCGCGACGATACCCAAAGGCTCTGTCATCCCCCAAAAGAGAATCAAAGTCCACCAGTCTCCAGATCCGCCGCCTGAGCTCGTGGGCTTGATCGTGTGCGCGAGCTGCGATGAGGTGCTGCTACTCATGGCTGGTCTGTCTCCCATACACATCGCGGCATAAAAGCACTGCGGTACACTCTGGGGACGATTTTTAACATAAATCACCACGAATTAGGACGTTTTATGTCGTAAAATACCGATGGCGAAAGGTATCTGGTAGAGAGCTGGAACGTGGGAGCAACTGGTCAATGGAACAGGTAAACACCGAGCGTAGCGCAATCCAGCCGCTGGGCTGTCCGATCACCATCTGCCGGGCACTGGCTACGCAGGAGAGTGAGTCCGTTTAACTCCCCCGGAAGAGGCTCACTCTGCAATCCGCAAGCTCCAGCGCAAGTGACTGTACCCATCTTCTCCTTCCATCCTCCCAAGCATGTCAATCCCCAAGAGCTCCACGCCGCAGGAGATTGAGACCGATGTCAAGGCCCTGCGCGCGGCCTTCCGCAGCGGAGCCACCCGCGACTTCAAGACCCGCCGTCACCACCTGCTGCAGCTGCAGAAGATGCTAAAGGACGGCCGCCAGGAGCTCACGGACGCCATGTGGAAGGATCTGCGCAAGAACGCCGTGGAGGTCGACTGCCTGGAGCTCTCGATCCTGGACGCCGAGGTGCAGGAGCAACTGGAGTACTTTGAGGACTGGGCCCAGCCCCAGAAGACTGGCACAAACCTGGCCAACCTGCCCGGCAGCTCGTACATCTACCGCGATCCTCTCGGTGTCGTCTGCATCATCGGCACGTGGAACTACCCCGTGCAGCTCACGCTCGGACCCGTGGCCGGCGCCATCGCCGCCGGCAACTGCGTCGTGCTGCGTATCCCTGGCGATGACACCTCGGTGCACACGAACGCTGCGCTAGTGCGCTTGCTGGACCAGTACATGGACAAGCAGATCCTGCGCGTCGTGCACGGCGGAGTTGAGGCATCCAAGGTCATGCTGGAGCAGCGATTCGATCTGATCTTCTGCACGGGCGGCACGTTCATCGGTAAGATCGTGGCCGAGGCCGCTGCCAAGAACCTCACGCCCACGATCCTCGAGCTCGGCGGCAAGACCCCGTCGATCGTGGACGAGACCTGCGACCTTGAGGTGTGCGCCAAGCGCATCGCCTGGGCGGCCTTCCTGAACGCCGGCCAGACCTGCGTGCGTCCGGACTACGTCATGGTCAGCTCCAAGATCGGCGACAAGTTTGTGAAGACCATGGAGAAGACGCTGGCCGATTTCTTTGGTGCCAATCCCAAGGAGAGCGAGTCCTACGGCCGCATCATCAACGAGCGATCCTACAGCCGGGTGTCCGGCCTGCTGACCAAGGACCTCAAGAGCGTCACGTTCGGCGGCGACATGGACGAGAAGCACCGCTACATTGCGCCCACGCTGCTCAACTTCAAGCGCGACTTCCACGCGTTTGACACCAGCGCGTGTATGTCGCAGGAGATCTTTGGCCCGATCATGCCCATTTACTACTACGACACGCTGGACGAGGCCATTGAGTACGTGAACGACCACGAGAAGCCGCTCGCGCTCTACGTGTACTCGTCCAACGCCAAGAACTACACCAAGGTGCTCAAGTCCACGTCCTCCGGTGGCGCGGTCGTGAACGACGCCATCATGCACCTGTCCAACCCGGACCTGCCGTTCGGTGGTGTGGGCCACTCCGGCATGGGCGGCTACCACGGCAAGGCCAGTTTCGACTCGTTCAGCCACAAGAAGAGCGTGCTGGTGCGCGGCACGTTCATGGACGTCAAGCAGCGCTACCAGCCGTACACCAAGTCGAACGGCGCGCTAGTGCTGTACGCGCTGACGCCCTTCAAGCGCAGCACGCTGGCCACGTTCAAGTTCCTGAGCTACACTGCTCTTATCGCGGCGGCCGGTGTGGCTGTCAAGTACGCGTCTGAGCACGTGCGCATCACTGTGAGCTAAGCAGAAGTCAGTTAAATGTTGGTGCATGTGTCAAATGTTATTTTTGCCTTTCGAATCGGATCTCCTTGGTCCTTGAACTGTCTCCCATGGCTGTGTTCTGATGGAGGAGCTGAACGATCGCATCCTGTTCTGCTATTTCCGTCATGTTCTGGTGTAGCCCAACAGAGGAATTGACCTTGGCTTTGTTGTCTATCTACTTCTCAACCTCATTGCACCACTCGCCCTCCAGCACTCAAGCGCACTCGGTCTCTCAAGTCTGTCACCATGGGCCGCAAGAAGAGCACCTCCGCCGCCCCTCCGCAGCAGCAGCACGCTCAAGCCAAGCCCATGCCGGAGAAGAAGGCCGAAGCTCCGCCAGCCAAGGGCCAGAAAGGCCAGAAAGCTCAGCCTGCGGCCAAGGAAATGCCAGCTCCAGCCGCAGCCAAAAGCGGCAAGAAGTAAATCCGGTCTCAATAAACCTGTAAATTAACATCGGATATCCCCATGATGCATTTCCAGTCGAGGACAGTTGAGCACGCAGGTTGAACAGAATGCTGCTAGCGTAAGAGGTGGTGCGGCTTCACGCTCGCAATCAGATACTTTGAGGATCAACACTCAGAGCTGAGGTCGTGCAATGCATTCTCAGAGAGCCCAAAGCCAACTACTTTGGCGCTCGGTTATAATTTACTTGCAGCGCCAGCTTGGTGCGCAGCGAAGACGATTCTGCAGTCGTCTCTCGGTCCTGCTGATACATGCACAGACACACAACAGCAGGCTATGTCAGTCAACCACAGTGTGGCCAGTGGTGTCCAATGAACGCTTACCTCGTCCACCACCAGACCCTTGATCTTTGGAGGACTCTGCTGCATGGCCGTGTCGATGGCCGACTTTGGCCGCTTCATGGCTCGTTCAGTCTGTTGGTAGCAAGGACGTCACTGATCTGCATCAAGTCCATTCGAAGCAGAGACATCGTACCACACTGATGGTCTCGTTGGCCACGCTCATGACCTGGGAGATCTTGGCTGTCGTCATGGCAATGACCGTGGCCGTCTGATTCCAATGACATATCATGGCTTTAGTCTGCTGCTGCGCCTCGGCAAGACCAGCACAATCAACGCAAAGCCCCCCACCTTATCGTACTTCTCCTTGAGCTCTACGAGTGCGGCTGGGTCGACTGTCACGTTGTGCACCATCTCGGGCGCGCTGTCTCACGACCAAAGGAGGAATCATCATGAGGCTCACGGATCAGACAGGCTCATCCATGCCACGTACGTCACAACGACTTCAAGCTTGCGTTTGCGCTCTTTCTCCAATCGCTGGCGCATTTTCTCGGCTGCGGCCTTGGGGATCTGGGGGGCAAACAGAGGCACGTGGCGTCAACAAGCACGTCAACGCGGACAACGACCGGACGATGACCGACCGATGCGCGCAGCTTCTTCACAGCTGCTTCTTTTGCCTTGACGAACTTCTCCAGCTCTGCCACGCGGTCCAGAGCCTCCTGGTCGATCTCCTCCATGTTTTCTACCACGCAAAATGGATGCAGCGTCAGCACAAGAGCACGGCGGTCCACGCGAATGCAGCGAGCACGCGCACCTTTGACCGGCGGATTGTACTTGCGCACGACCACGCGGAAGATATCGGCGCACTTGTCCGTCACGTGCGCCTGGTAGATCTGTAACATAGCCAAGCAGATCACACACACACATACCCGACGCCCAAGTCAGTCCACATGCGGCCCTTGCGCATCTCATTCTGGCTCTTGCCACGCACCTCCTGGAGCGCCTTGGACGTGGACCCACACTCCATCATGGCCGTCTCGACCGCTCTGGCCTCGCACTGGCGCTGCGCCTCCTTGAGCTCCGCGTACGAGTACCGGTCGCCGCCGCCGTCGTCCTCCACCGCTGCCATGGCCATCGTCGTTAACTTTTCCGCGCGCTCGGTAGCAAAACTCATTTCAAAAGAGGGCCGGAAGCCACACTGGTACAGTGTACCGTCTTTGCCGTCATCATTCGGGACACGCGGGATTCTTCTGCGATCGCCATGATGCGCGTGTAGAAGGGGATCCGCTCTATTGCCTTGCTGCCGCGTGGGAGTCAGTCCGCAAGAGAGAGAGAGACGACGACGACGACGAGCAACATGGTCCGCTCCGACGCCGCGCAGGAGGCCTCCTCGGCCTCGTCCTCCAACGCGCCGTTGACCGCGTCCACGGCCAACTACGGCGCCGGCGGTAACATGTTCCTCATGCAGGGCAAGCTCATGCGCCGCGACCGCACGTTTCTGACGTGGAAGTGGCGCGACTTCTTTCTCGAGCGTGGGCGCCTGCAGTACTACAGCGAGAAGGGCATCCGCAAGGGCGAGATCACGCTCACGCCCACGACGCCCATCACGATCCGCCTGCTGAACGAGCCCAAGCCGTACAGCTTTTTGCTGTTTATCAAGGACGAGAAGATGATGCTCGCGGCGCTCAACGAGATGGAGCGCCGCAAGTGGATCGACGTGTTCTGCGACGTGTACCACGCCAGCGTGGAGCAGTCGCAGAGCGACAAGGTCGACCGCCGCACGCGGCCGACGTTCCTGCCGATCCCGGACATCCAGAAGAAGCTCACGAGCAGCTCCAGCGCGACCGACGACGCGGGCGAGAACGCGCAGTTCAACGAGGGCATCCCGATCCTCGAGTCCCGCATGACGTACGGCCCCATGAAGGAGGTGTACTCGCGCGTGACCTTCCCGCCCAGTCTAGCCAACGGCGATCTGCTTGTGGGCGTGGCGCCCATCGTGCGCCGCATGGGCTGGACAGACGAGCGCATCCTGGCTGTGGGGCTGTACATTGACCCGGAGGGCGCAACGAAAGAGCTGCATGGCTTTGATGGACGCACGGCCAAGAGTTTGTACGGCGACCAAACGTTCTACGACCACTTGCGGCTGCAGACGACCTTCCGCCGTAGCTTCGTGATCACCACACGCAAGCGCGTGTCCAAGTCCGTGCTGATCGCACTGCTGTTTGATGAGATATCGCCGCGACTCGGAGCTGGCTCGGTCGCGTTGGAGACCTTCATGGGCTTCATCGAGAAATCGCTGAAGAAGGCCGAGTCCATGGTTCTGCGTATCAATCCGGACGGCCGTTTGGAGTACCGGCTGCGCAGTCAATCGTATCCCCCGATCTCATCGTTCGAGCTCTGTCGAGGCATCCAGGGCCTGTTCTTCGATGTGAATTCGATCCAGCACGACGCCAAGCGAGGACTGATCGAGCGTCTGCCGTCGCTGTGGGGAGGCGAGATTCTCGACGCGCAAGATGAGATCTTTGGCAGCATGGACCAAAAGGCCGCCTGCGAGAGCGACGATGAGGGAGACTTTGACCCCGAGCTTGAAGATGATGACGAGAACGATGCCTACGATGACGACGATGATGACAACCTGGCAGATGACGAAATCGACCCGTACGGATACCGTCCGTCCAGATTGACGCTCCCGAGACGCACGCAGTCGACGCGCGAGGAGCTTGATGCCATGGATGAGCAAGAGCACGAGATGCTGCGCAGCGAAAGCCGTCGTGTGCTGCCGCATTTCGGTCCGCTGATCGACCCTGACTCCAACGTGAACTTTGAAGGGGACTTGATGAGCGACGGGTCTGCGCTGCTCGGCACGTGGTCCCAGAAGATCGAAGTCGCGCCGGAGGAATACGACCAGCCGTATGATAGCCATTCCTATCGGTTCTCCGTGGGACTCTACGTGGAGCCGGGAGGTGCGAGCGAATGTCTGCTCAAGTACAAGGGTCTATCTGTTGGTAGTATCATCCAGGACCCAGATTTCTTTTGGCAGTTTGCGCGCGGTCCGTTCATTAAGCAGTTCGTGTTCAAGGTTCAGACCAAGATCAGTCTCATGACGCTGGTGGACTACTTGGCTGCGCGACTGCAGCAGGGCGGATCTGGCTCCATATCGGCGGCCCCCGGTGACAGTTCGATCCCAGAGGACTCGAAATCCAAGGAGTTCACGGACATCTTCCGTGATCATCAAGACATTCAACTGCAGCCGAAGAACGAGATTTATTTCACGGTCGCGGCCGATGGCAAAATGACGATGCGTCTTCGCAAGCGAACATCGGTTTCCTTGGGCCAACGCCGTCACAGTGGCAGCGGCACAGACGCGTTCCTGTTTGAAGACGAGGTGCAGCTTCCGCCGCCGCCATTTGCAACTATATTCCAGGGCATTTTCTATGGCTACTACACGAACGATGGCGCATCGCGCACGCAAATGATGCAGCGGCTGCCCATGCTGTTGGATATGGCAAAGGATGATCTGGTGCATACGTACCACGACGAGATCCAAGTGCTCAAGGAGAACTACAAGCGCCAGAAGCCTGAGAACCGCGTCAAGGTCGGTTATCTGTCCATCTCATTCGAGAAGCGAAAACGAAGCAAGACCATGGATGGAAGCACGGACGGGCCTGTCACGGCCTCCAAGTGGGCCAAGCGCTGGTGCCGACTGGACGGAACGCAGTTCTCCTATTTTTCTCACAAACGCTCGCGAAAGGCACGCGATGTGATGGATCTGACACAGTGCGATGTGTTGGAGATCACCTCCTCGAGTATTCAGGAGTTGGCGCCATTTGCTCAGGAGAAGTCAGCGAACTCGAGACCCAGTATCAAAATCGCCATCTCCAAGCCCAACGGCGAGATTTTAGCGCTGCGCACGGAGAGTATTTACGAAGGAGAAGAGTGGCTGGAATCGCTGATCGATGCCAGCAATGTGGTCAATGAGCAGTCTGGCATGGCTGTGTGGGATGGTGGCATGGCTACTGGAGGCCGCCGACGAAACAGCAGCGAGCCGCGCGGCTCTCGAGCTGGAAGCATCGCTGGTAGAAATGGTCGCGCCGGATCGACGATCAAGATGGACGGCCAAAACGGTGATAGCACTGCTGAGAGTACTGAACAAGAACTGGATGACGGCGACGACGCACTGGATCTTATTGCGCTGGACAAGCGAGGCTCTCTGATCGCGTGGGTGCGTGAGGACCCTCGGCACGCCGTGATCTTTGGCCTCATGGTCTGCCTTGTGTGGATGGCTTCCATGCAACGCATCACGACCGAAGTGGTGCTGTCTGCATGATCTCTCTGAAGTTTTTTTCTTGCCATCTTACTGTCTCTAAGAAATGGGATTTTCCATTGGGCGATCAATACAAATAACGCTAGAACCTTGTCCAATTCAAGTCGCTTGGTCTCGGATCCACAGCTTGCGACTGATGATGCTCCATGTAAAAGATCGACAGGACCCAGCCATTACCTAATGGGCGGATGATGACTTCTGGTCCTGGTGTGCGATCGTTGCCTTTCGCATACGAATTGAGATCATATCTCATGGTTGCGATTGACAGTCGTGACGCTGTCGCACTCACTCAGTGCCAGCAAACGAGTGCAACTCATGCAGCAGCAGCAACAGCGTGTTCGAAACGAAACGGGTGACAACTGGAAGCGATGCAAATGATACTTTTTATTGTCTAGGACCTGTCAATGGCAATGGCTGCGCTGCATTTGCTTTGGTGTCGTTGAAAAGAACGACTCAATCGGGTCATGCATCCATGTGCACGACTGAATTCGATCGGGCCGACATATATGCTGCTGCTGCGGCCTGATCGTTTGCAAAGTGGTGCCCGAGCTGATTGTCTCGCATCACTGGAAATGATTGCCATAGCGCGCACTGGCCCAGCTTGGGCGAGCGCTTCTGATGCCATCGGTCATCAGCAAAGCGGCGTCGCCACAGGCTCTTGGCGTCACCACCGAGATCTTCTTCGTCTTCATGGCCGTCCATCGCCATGGAGTCCTGCTCTGTTTGGTGTTCGTCTGCCTGGTTACAATGGTCGGCTTGCAGCAGCAGCTCATGGTGCGCGATCTGGTTGCTTTCATACGAAGCGGCGGACGAGAACCCCTCGGGCGAGGCGGTGAAATCGAACGCGTTGAAGGCGAATTGAGCCCTATGAGGCACGGGCGATGTGCTTCCGGGCTGCTCATGGCTTGCACACGTTGCAAGCACGTGCGCTGATGGCTGGAACTGCAGTCGACCGGCCGAGATCTTGCGCCGACGCTCGTCTCCTCCATTCTCCTGTGGTGCTGCGGAGCGCGCGAGCATCATGTTGGGGAACACCTGCTGCCGAGCCTGCATGCGGTTTTTCATGCGGAAAAGCTCGATCTCGGACCAGGAGGAGGAAGAGCTCGCTCCATTCTGCTGGTGGAACATGCGCTGCATCCTGCTGCGGTCGAATCTTTGGATCTGCTGGGCGACAAACGCCAAAGAGCCAAGCAATGGGGCCAGACAGAGCCTGTCCAAGGTTGTTCGTCCGTCCGTCTGTCCGCAGTGGGCGTCAGTTGGTGCTGCAGCAGCCAACGCCCATGCCTGTTCCGCACACCTGCTGCAGCAATAGCAGCAATAGCAGCCGTAGCCTTTGGGCAGTCAGCGTCGCGTCCCCATTTATAAATAGCCGCTTGTTTGGATCGCGAAACGCACAGAAGGATCTCTGGTGGTTCAACAGCGTCGCGTGGTCCGTTTTGCCCAACGATGGGCTCTGCGTGGAGCTGCTGGAGCTGCTGCGCTTTAAAGCCGTCTGCCTCTCGCCCAACGGCTGCCAGTGGAGCGATCCATTTTCATTCCCCAAGTGGCTACGTGCCCAAAATAGAGGCCCATATATATTCCATATTTCCCTCATTACCTCTTCGAACTCTATCGTAAGATAACCTTTCATAATCGATATACAGTTTTTCAATTTGCTATGGTTTACGAACCTTTGATAACGTATATACGAGTGAGAATAGATCCAGAGCCTGAGCTGGGTTATTAAAAGCTCGGGTTTTCTGGCGAGAAGCTCCATCTCCAGACGCCACGAGCCCCCAGTCGACGCCTTCCGGTCTCCCCCCCCTCCGCCCGCAGGCTCCATGAGCAATCCCTTCCAGGTATAGCTCTTGGTCCAACGCTCTCTGTCTCTGCGGCGTGCCACCACTGAAGCCGCATTACGCGATTAGGACCCGTCGGTGCTCCACGCCTCATCGCCTTCGGCCCCGCCTGCCGCTTTGGATCCTTCCAAGGTAACGAACGATTAGTCGCGCAAAGGAGTGCTTTCTGATGGCTCATGACAATGCGTACGCTCAGATCACTGTGATCCCGCCGCCCTCCATGGCCTCGCCCGCGTACCAGCAGCAGCAGAACCATGGCTATGGCGCCAGTGCGCCGTCGACGCCGGGCGGTACGCCGTTGTCGCCTGCGTCACGCCAGAACCTGATGGACGAGATCGGCAACTCGTACGTCTATGTGCTTGGCTCGTGAAGATGAAGAGACCACACGTTTCTAATTGAGGCCATCGTTTCACCTGGCTTTAGAATCAAGGCGACCAACAGCACGACCATCCTGCGACTCATGCGCACGATTAACCTCATCCTGGCGACCTGCACGATCGTGGTCGGCCTGCTGGCCTGGATCTTTGGCAAGGTCACGAGCTTCCAGAAGGTCATCGCGGGCATCTACATCATGTACGTCTGTCTGTCTGTTCCATGTTTGGTCTTGGGGCCTCGAAACTGATTTTTTGTTTAGTATGTTTGGCATTCTGCTGCTGATGTTTGAGCTCCGAACGGAGAAGACGGACCGCATGCTGCGCGTGAACTTCGGTTTCATGTACGGCAACAAGACCCGTACGATCTTCCTTATGTTGTACGTGCCAAACGCATTGATATCCTTGCGTAGGAGTGACCACTGTGACTCAGATGCATGCGTTCCCCATTTAGCATCGCCATTTGGCCTCTGTCCATGGGCAACTTCTGGCTGACCATCCTAGACGCTCTGCTGCTGTTCGTGAACGCCTTCTTCAACTATTACGTCATCTCGCAGGTACGTCATGATGTATCGCCATCTGTGCTCACCCGGTCTCTTCTAACCTGTTCTTGCCGTGTGACAGCACCCGGCCTTCTCGCACCACCAGGCTCCGTACGAAGTGCAGCCGCAAGACATTCCTCAGCAGCCGCAGCAGCAGCAGCAGGGCGCGTACTCGAACGTCTAAGATGCCACAACCAAGCGCACGGCAAGCTCGAAACCTCCTTCCTTTCTCTATTCTTTCAGCCGATTTCCCAATATCACAAAGCATTTATGATTGAGACCTCATTTGAACACACATGGGTACATTGAGTCGTACCGGTATGCTACCTTTTCAAACCGGTAAAATACTCACTGTTTACGCTTAGGTTTTTATTGTGTCGCTTACGGTACTTGTGTTACCGCCTGTGCCGCAGTGCGGTCAGCCTCACACGCGGCCTGGCAGGGGAGAAGAGAGACCCTTCTGGAAGCTGCCATGGCCAAGTCCGAAGGCCCTCAATGGACGGGCAAGTCCATCCGCAAGCTGTCGCTGCACAGACGCAGAGTCAACCCCATGAACTGGGGCTACGGGCTCGAGCACCTGCCGTTCCTCTTTCTCTACGCCTACTCGCTGTACCATTGCTACCTCACGGTCGGCGAGCCGTACGCGCAAGCCATGAAGGAGCTGCAGGAGGCTGGCCTGCTGCCGCCGTCGGCGCTGACCGGCGGCACGGACGACACCGCTGCTGGCCTCGCGGCCTCCACGCTCATGCAGGGAAGCGTGCGCGAGGTGCCCGCGAGCTCGGCCTTCGGTGACAGTCTCGATCTGGTACGTGGCACATTATGCGCTTGCTACTGCGGGAGACGAGTTGATTGTTACTGACTGCATGGAATATGATTGTACGACCGATAGGAGGACGGACCGCCTCTGCCGAACCCGTTTTTGCCTGGCATTGTGCCTCTGCTGATGCTGGTGGGCACCACCATGACACACGTGCTCATGGTGCTGTTCCAAGTCTGGTCCGTGCGCGTGCTGGCGTTTATCAAGTACACGTCGGTGCGCGATATCAAGGACGCCACGTACGTGCTCGTGGTGCCACGCTCGTTCAAGGGCAAGAGCAGCATCATCCCGCTGGAGCGCCCGCAGTCGGGCGACAAGTCGCCGTTCTTCCTGTTCCAGAAGCACAAGTACATTGCCGAGTTTGCCGAGGACAAGAAGGACCAGGACAGTGTGCTCTTCCGCAAGCTGCGCGCGCCCACGACGGAGCCGATCCAGCACTATATCTCGGCGCGCGGTTTTAGCTCGGAGCTCGCGGTCGAGCAGCAATTGCAGCTCTACGGAACGAACGAGTTTAGCATCCCGCAGCCGAACTTTGTGGAAATGTTCAAGCAGCAGCTGCTCGAGCCGCTGACTGTCTTCCAAGTCTTCAGCGTATGCCTGTACATGCTGGATGAGTACTGGCAGTACTCGCTTTTCACGCTGACCATGATCCTCATGTTTGAAGGCGTGACTGTGCTCAGTCGCCTCAAAAACCTGCAGACGCTGCGTGGCATGGGCAACCAAACGCGTGAAATCTACGTGTACCGCTTGAAGGAATGGACCAAGATCACGTCGGACCAGCTAGTGCCCGGTGACATTGCGTCCATCAAGCGTGAGACCGAAGGCGACAATGACAACATGGTGGCGTGTGATTGCCTGCTGCTGAACGGATCTACTGTGATGAACGAAGCCACGTTGACCGGCGAAAGTGTCCCTCAAATGAAGGAGTCGATTGGCTCGAAGATGAGTGCTCAAGATCTGGCGGAAGTGTTGGACATGAAGTCCGAACACAAGGTGCACGTTCTCTTTGGCGGTACCACCATTATGCAGAACGATATCACGAATGTCAAGTACGAAGACTCGACGGCTGAAACGGGTGCGACCAAGAAGGTCAACGCGATTCCCAACCCGCCGGACAAGGGTTGCACGGTGTTTGTTTTGCGCACGGGCTTCAGCTCATCGCAGGGTAAATTGGTGCGCATGATTGAATTCTCAAGCGGCAAGGTGACTGGAAGCACGTGGGATGCGTACGGCCTGGCGTTCTTGCTCTTGATCTTCGCGCTGTTGTCGTCTGGATACGTGCTGCGTCACGGCATCGCGCAAAAGGGAAAGATCACGTTCGAACTGCTGCTGCGCTGTGTTTTGATCATTACCAGCGTTATCCCTGCGGAACTGCCGATGCAGACAGCAATGGCTGTGAACTCTGCTCTGCTCTCCCTGGTGAAGTTATCGATCTTCTGCACTGAGCCTTTCCGTATCTCGCTGGCTGGCAAGGTGGACATTTGCTTGTTCGACAAGACTGGTACGCTTACTACGGATCAGCTCACTGCTGTTGGCGTTGTGTGCGAAGACTCGGCCAAAACTGGCGCCAAGGCCGGAAAGGATGAAATTATTGGTCACGTTCCAATGATTGCTGGTACTCTTGACACTACACTTGTTCTGGCGGGTTGTCAGTCGCTGGTTCAAATTGATGGCAAAATGATTGGTGATCCGGTCGAAGAAGCCTCGATTCGCGCTATTGATTTTACCTATGATGGCGAGACGCGCCGCTGCCAGCCAAAACCCGATCTTGAGCGTGCTGACGAACGTCGTTGGGGATCTTCTATCAACCAGAAGGATGTGTTCGTGCAAATTGTGCACCGTAACCATTTTGCGTCGAAGCTTCAACGAATGAGCGTTGTCGCGAAGGTGCATCTCGGCGACCGAGGACTTCGCTACCGCTCGCTTGTCAAGGGTAGCCCTGAAGCGATCGCTAATTTGATGAGCAAGGGAGACATCCCTGCTTGGTACTGGGCGACGTACCAAAGCTTGGCTCGCAAGGGGATGCGTGTTCTTGCCCTTGCCTACAAGGATATTGATGGCAAGCCGTCGGAGCAAGAGATTGCGCACAAGCCGCGTAGCTGGGCTGAAAGCGACCTAAAGTTTGCTGGGTTTGCTGTGTTCCAGTGCCTTGTTCGCAAGGACAGTGGCGAAATTCTCAAGATGCTGAAGGACAGCTCTCACCAAGTCTCGATGATCACGGGCGATGCTACCCTCACGGCTGTTCATGTGTCCCGCGAAGTTGGTATTGTCACGCGCCCTGCACTCATTTTGACTGAAGCTGAAAACACTGGAGGACTTGTCTGGACGCGCGCCGAAGATGATTCCGTGATGGATTCGTACAAGAGTTCCGATGTCCGCGCTTTGGTGAAGAAGTACGATCTGTGTGTGAATGGCAAGACGCTTGCTATGGCTGGCGAAGTGGATGACTTGATTTGGACGGTTCTCAACGACATTCGTGTGTTTGCTCGTATGACGCCTGAGTTGAAGGAGAAGGTGCTGACATGTCTGAAGAAGAATGGACACCACACTCTCATGTGTGGTGATGGTGGTAACGACGTTGGAGCGCTGAAGCAGGCCCACATTGGTGTGGCTCTTCTTGGCGGCTTCGGCTCAGCTAACGCCGACAAGAGCGTCACTGGAGTTACCAAATTCCAGAAAGTCGCTACTGCCGTCGCGACGCGTGAGGAGCTGATGAAGCTTCACGTTTCCGTGCTGAAGAAGAAGCTGATGCAGAAGCAAATTGATGTCTCCAAGTGCACGGAAAAGAAGGACTACGTTGAACTGATTCTGCAATCGGAAAAGCCCAAGGCGATTGAAAAGAAGGCCCCTAAGAAAAACCCGCTCATCGCCAAGCAGCCCACACCTGCCGAGCGTGCTGAAATCATGAAGAAGAAGCAGGCTGAAATGGAGGCTGACGTGCGTGCTCGCGAAGCCCGTGGCGAATCGTTTGCACGCATGAAGGCCATTGCCGCCTTTGCCCGTCGCGAAGCTGAAGAAGGAAAGCGTCTTCGTGCCGAACGTACCGGTTCCAAGGGATTCGCTAACTTTGCCAACCACGCCGCCATGCAGCAGTACATGGATGACTTTGAAGACGGCGAAGTTCCGATGGTGAAGCTGGGTGATGCCTCGATTGCTTCTCCTTTCACCTCGCGTGCGCCCTCGATCAAGGGTTGTGTGGACATTATTCGTCAGGGCCGTTGTGCTCTCGTTACTACCGTTCAGATGTACCAGATCTTGGCTGTGAACTGCCTCATCAGCTCGTACTCGCTCTCGGTGCTCTACCTGGATAAGGTGAAGTACGCAAACTCTCAGCTGATGGCGCTGGGTATGATCTCGACTGTGGCTAGCATCACTTTGAGCCGTGCTACTCCCTTGCCGAACCTTTCGCCCGTCCGCCCTCTGACGACGATTTTCCACCCTGCACTCTTCTTGAGTCTGGCCGGCCAGTTTGCGCTGCATCTTGGCTGCATGGTCTACTTGACGAACCTTGCCAAGGAGTACACTGATGAAAGCGACATTGTTGTCTCCAAGCCCGGCGAGTTTACTCCGAACGTCATGAGTACGGTCATCTTCCTCATCAATGGTGTCCAGACCGTCAGTGTCTGCGCCGTGAATTACAAGGGTCGACCGTTCATGAAGAGTATGACTGACAACCCGGGCCTGCTCTATTCGCTTGGCATCAGTATTGTGGGTGTCTTCTTGCTGCTGACCGAGGCCATGCCGCTTTTCAACAAGGTGCTGCAGATCGTGCCCATGCCGGACCCTCGCTTTGCTCGTATCCTGACGGGTATGCTCGCTCTGGATGTACTTGGTGCGTTCGTCTGGGACCAGTTGTGCCTGGTCATTTTCGCCCCCAAGATCTTCATGGCCTCGATGAAGTCCATGACGATGCAGGACGTTCGCCAGTTGATCAAGATGACCGTGATCTCGCTGCTGATCATCTACGTGCTGGCCAACATTGATTACGACGAGATTGAGCGCCAGCAGAAGCTCATGGAAGAAGCCGAGGTGTTGAAGGCTGCGGGCAGTGACTCGTTCACGGAAGGTATCAGCCAGTAACTCTCTGCTCGTCCATACGTGTTTTAGATAAATATGAATAGGATCCAACCTGCTCAATCTACCCATTTCGGTGAGTGCCTTTGAATGTTCTACCTATGGACTGTTGTTGTGAATCAGATGTGATACAAGGTACAAAAAACCAAAACCCACTGTGTTTTTCAACTGGGAAAGGATTTATTTTGGTGCTAAGGGGTTGATTCTGGATGTTTACCGCCAGCATGATCAGAACAATCATGATCGCTAACTGAAAAGCTTACCAACATTCTGCACCTACAGCAACCAGCGATTATGACACCAGCACAGCTTCTCAATCCGACGAGCGAGACATGGAGCATTGAGAAGAAACCACATTATCAAACTGCCGATCTCCCGAGGACATTGGCCATTCGATACTCTCTCAGCTTCATGCCTGAGGACAAGCGCATCGGACTGTCGTCAGCTCAAGAGATGCTGACGCATGGGCCGGACGCCTTGCACGAATTCGTTGCTAGCAAGCTGGAGACTTCGCTCGGCCGCGCTCTGCCGCAGATGGAGATCCGAGTGAGCGATCTCTCGCTATCGGCTGATATTGTGGTTGCCGATCAAAGCTCCAGCAGCTCGAAGAACGAGCTTCCGACTTTGCCCAACACCGTCAAGAAGGCGTTTGTGGCTTCCAAGAAGCACGTGGCACGCAAGGAAATCCTCAAGAATGTGTCACTGGTGTTCAAGCCAGGCACCATCACGCTCGTTTTGGGTCAGCCTGGGTCTGGCAAGTCAGCGCTTATGAAAGTGCTGAGCGGCCGGTTCCCCATGGCCAAGAACATCCAGCTGGAGGGCGAAGTCACGTACAACGGCCAGAGCCTCAAGTCTGTCCGCAAGACTCTGCCGCAGTTTGCTGCGTATGTCAACCAGCGTGACAAGCACTACCCGACACTCACTGTCAAGGAGACGCTTGGATTTGCGCACGAGTTCAGTGGCGGAGAGATGATCGAGCGAAGCAAGGAACTCCTATCTCAGGGCTCGCCAGAGGAAAACGCGGCCGCGCTTGAAGCCACCCAGGCTATGTTCGAGCACTACCCAGATATCGTGACCGAGCAGCTCGGTCTCAAGAACTGCGAGAACACCATTGTGGGCGATGCCATGATTCGCGGAGTGTCTGGAGGTGAGCGCAAGCGCGTGACGACAGGCGAGATGGAATTTGGCATGAAGTACGCAACATTCATGGACGAGATCAGCACTGGTCTGGACAGCGCAGCGACCTACGACATCATCAACACGCAGCGCAGTATCGCCAAACGGTTTCGCAAGACG